>JAEMWC010000424.1:0-32500 GCA_016490735.1 Pachyseris speciosa | reverse complement strand
TATTTCTGTATGTCGGCTTTCAGGTTCTCGTCGTTTTCCCAGTCAGGATTCCGAATTCTACTCATTTTGGACGCGGGACGTACTGTTTGGATTTCTCGAGCGATTTCTCTTCGATATGGGTCATCCGGGTCTCAAGCTCCGCTGAAGTCCGCTGATTAAAGTCTTCACGGGCTACGAGAATGCTGGGCCACTGCACTGACTTATGAACAGTGAATTGTTCCCTTTGTGTTTTCCTCTCTCGTGCTAACAATGTGTACACTTTGGTTATCATATACCTGCAGATATCAAGTACCGTCCAAACAACCCTGATGTATCAGGAGCTTCTAATCACCTCTCTAATGGATGAAATATATTAAATTTGCGTGCAAAGCATCCTGGTCTATGATAACGACAGGCCACGTGGAAATAACATTATTTTTTTTCCTATGTCGATTTCCAATGTTGATTGTCAATGTTGATTCTTTATGTTGATTTTCGATGTTGATTTTCAATGTTTATTTTTAATGTTGATTTTCGATGTTGGTTTTCAATGTTTTTTTTTAATGTTGATTTTCGATGTTGATTTTCAATGTTGTTTTTAAACAATGATTTTTCTTTTTTCTTTTTTTTTTTTCGATTATATTTTTTTCAAAATATTTTTAGTGCTTAAATATTATTATTTTTTTAATTTTCTCTTTACTTTTTAATTTGTCAACAATTTGTTTTTGGTGTGAATGATATATGAAATGAATCATATATGAACTGCGGAAATGAAATCAAATGAAGAATGATCCTCGCAGTTGTGAACGCAATTTTATGCAATTGCGAAAAGAAGCCTGAAAAAAATTCAGGACTTCAACAGGGTTCGAACCCGTGACCTCGCGATTACCGGTGCGATGCTCTAACCAACTGAGCTATGAAGCCACTGACGTTGGGAGCAGGTCAATTGTGGGTTCATATGTTCCCGTGAAAGAAATGAGTGTGAATGATATATGAAATGAATCATACATGAACTGCGGAAATGAAATCAAATGAAGAATGATCCTCGCAGTTGTGAACGCAATTTTATGCAATTGCGAAAAGAAGCCTGAAAAAAAATTCAGGACTTCAACGGGGTTCGAACCCGTGACCTCGCGATTACCGGTGCGATGCTCTAACCAACTGAGCTATGAAGCCACTGACGTTGGGAGCAGGTCAATTGTGGGTTCACATGTTCCCGTGAGAGAAATGAGTGTGAATGATATATGAAATGAATCATATATGAACTGCGGAAATGAAATCAAATGAAGAATGATCCTCGCAGTTGTGAACGCAATTTTATGCAATTGCGAAAAGAAGCCTGAAAAAAATTCAGGACTTCAACGGGGTTCGAACCCGTGACCTCGCGATTACCGGTGCGATGCTCTAACCAACTGAGCTATGAAGCCACTGACGTTGGGAGCAGGTCAATTGTGGGTTCATATGTTCCCGTGAAAGAAATGAGTGTGAATGATATATGAAATGAATCATATATGAACTGCGGAAATGAAATCAAATGAAGAATGATCCTCGCAGTTGTGAACGCAATTTTATGCAATTGCGAAAAGAAGCCTAAAAAAAATTCAGGACTTCAACGGGGTTCGAACCCGTGACCTCGCGATTACCGGTGCGATGCTCTAACCAACTGAGCTATGAAGCCACTGACGTTGGGAGCAGGTCAATTGTGGGTTCATATGTTCCCGTGAAAGAAATGAGTGTGAATGATATATGAAATGAATCATATATGAACTGCGGAAATGAAATCAAATGAAGAATGATCCTCGCAGTTGTGAACGCAATTTTATGCAATTGCGAAAAGAAGCCTGAAAAAAAATTCAGGACTTCAACGGGGTTCGAACCCGTGACCTCGCGATTACCGGTGCGATGCTCTAACCAACTGAGCTATGAAGCCACTGACGTTGGGAGCAGGTCAATTGTGGGTTCATATGTTCCCGTGAAAGAAATGAGTGTGAATGATATATGAAATGAATCATATATGAACTGCGGAAATGAAATCAAATGAAGAATGATCCTCGCAGTTGTGAACGCAATTTTATGCAATTGCGAAAAGAAGCCTGAAAAAAAAATTCAGGACTTCAACGGGGTTCGAACCCGTGACCTCGCGATTACCGGTGCGATGCTCTAACCAACTGAGCTATGAAGCCACTGACGTTGGGAGCAGGTCAATTGTGGGTTCATATGTTCCCGTGAAAGAAATGAGTGTGAATGATATATGAAATGAATCATATATGAACTGCGGAAATGAAATCAAATGAAGAATGATCCTCGCAGTTGTGAACGCAATTTTATGCAATTGCGAAAAGAAGCCTGAAAAAATTTCAGGACTTCAACGGGGTTCGAACCCGTGACCTCGCGATTACCGGTGCGATGCTCTAACCAACTGAGCTATGAAGCCACTGGCGTTGGGAGTAGGTCAATTGTGGGTTCATATGTTTCCGTGAGAGAAATGAGTGTGAATGATATATGAAATGAATCATATATGAACTGCGGAAATGAAATCAAATGAAGAATGATCCTCGCAGTTGTGAACCCAATTTTATGCAATTGCGAAAAGAAGCCTGAAAAAAAATTCAGGACTTCAACGGGGTTCGAACCCGTGACCTCGCGATTACCGGTGCGATGCTCTAACCAACTGAGCTATGAAGCCACTGACGTTGGGAGCAGGTCAATTGTGGGTTCATATGTTCCCGTGAAAGAAATGAGTGTGAATGATATATGAAATGAATCATATATGAACTGCGGAAATGAAATCAAATGAAGAATGATCCTCGCAGTTGTGAACGCAATTTTATGCAATTGCGAAAAGAAGCCTAAAAAAAATTCAGGACTTCAACGGGGTTCGAACCCGTGACCTCGCGATTACCGGTGCGATGCTCTAACCAACTGAGCTATGAAGCCACTGACGTTGGGAGCAGGTCAATTGTGGGTTCATATGTTCCCGTGAAAGAAATGAGTGTGAATGATATATGAAATGAATCATATATGAACTGCGGAAATGAAATCAAATGAAGAATGATCCTCGCAGTTGTGAACGCAATTTTATGCAATTGCGAAAAGAAGCCTGAAAAAAAATTCAGGACTTCAACGGGGTTCGAACCCGTGACCTCGCGATTACCGGTGCGATGCTCTAACCAACTGAGCTATGAAGCCACTGACGTTGGGAGCAGGTCAATTGTGGGTTCATATGTTCCCGTGAAAGAAATGAGTGTGAATGATATATGAAATGAATCATATATGAACTGCGGAAATGAAATCAAATGAAGAATGATCCTCGCAGTTGTGAACGCAATTTTATGCAATTGCGAAAAGAAGCCTGAAAAAAATTCAGGACTTCAAAGGGGTTCGAACCCGTGACCTCGCGATTACCGGTGCGATGCTCTAACCAACTGAGCTATGAAGCCACTGACGTTGGGAGCAACTGGCTTCATAGCTTAGTTGGTTTGAGCATCGCACCGGTAATCGCGAGGTCACGGGTTCGAACCCCGTTGAAGTCCTGAATTTTTTTCAGGCTTCTTTTCGCAATTGCATAAAATTGCGTTCACAACTGCGAGGATCATTCTTCATTTGATTTCATTTCCGCAGTTCATATATGATTCATTTCATATATCATTCACACTCATTTCTTTCACGGGAACATATGAACCCACAATTGACCTGCTCCCAACGTCAGTGGCTTCATAGCTCAGTTGGTTAGAGCATCGCACCGGTAATCGCGAGGTCACGGGTTCGAACCCCGTTGAAGTCCTGAATTTTTTTCAGGCTTCTTTTCGCAATTGCATAAAATTGCGTTCACAACTGCGAGGATCATTCTTCATTTGATTTCATTTCCGCAGTTCATATATGATTCATTTCATATATCATTCACACTCATTTCTTTCACGGGAACGTATGAACCCACAATTGACCTGCTCCCAACGTCAGTGGCTTCATAGCTCAGTTGGTTAGAGCATCGTACCGGTAATCGCGAGGTCACGGGTTCGAACCCCGTTGAAGTCCTGAATTTTTTTTTCAGTCTTCTTTTCGCAATTGCATAAAATTGCGTTCACAACTGCGAGGATCATTCTTCATTTGATTTCATTTCCGCAGTTCATATATGATTCATTTCATATATCATTCACACTCATTTCTTTCACGGGAACATATGAACCCACAATTGACCTGCTCCCAACGTCAGTGGCTTCATAGCTCAGTTGGTTAGAGCATCGCACCGGTAATCGCGAGGTCACGGGTTCGAACCCCGTTGAAGTCCTGAATTTTTTTCAGGCTTCTTTTCGCAATTGCATAAAATTGCGTTCACAACTGCGAGGATCATTCTTCATTTGATTTCATTTCCGCAGTTCATATATGATTCATTTCATATATCATTCACACTCATTTCTTTCACGGGAACATATGAACCCACAATTGACCTGCTCCCAACGTCAGTGGCTTCATAGCTCAGTTGGTTAGAGCATCGCACCGGTAATCGCGAGGTCACGGGTTCGAACCCCGTTGAAGTCCTGAATTTTTTTCAGGCTTCTTTTCGCAATTGCATAAAATTGCGTTCACAACTGCGAGGATCATTCTTCATTTGATTTCATTTCCGCAGTTCATATATGATTCATTTCATATATCATTCACACTCATTTCTTTCACGGGAACATATGAACCCACAATTGACCTGCTCCCAACGTCAGTGGCTTCATAGCTCAGTTGGTTAGAGCATCGCACCGGTAATCGCGAGGTCACGGGTTCGAACCCCGTTGAAGTCCTGAATTTTTTTTCAGGCTTCTTTTCGCAATTGCATAAAATTGCGTTCACAACTGCGAGGATCATTCTTCATTTGAATTTGTTTTTACTTTGCATTAATTTTTATTACAATATTATTTTTTCTCCCTTTTTTCTATTTTGATTGCTTGTATTTTCGTTTCTTTCCATTTTTTATTCTTTTCTCCTCAAAAACTTACATATTTTACTATGATAATGCTGGGCCACCATAGACGTGCGCTGTAAACTAGCGGGTAAGCTGGAGTGTGGCCGCCATATTGGATGATGAAGAAGATGATGATTAATATTATTATTAGCATAATTTATTATTAAATACTGGGCAACTACGTCGTCTTAGTCGTGCGGTGACGCCCACGAGCAATACCGCTAGCCATGATTACCATGAGAAAAGCAGTTCACGGGTTTCTATAAGTATGGTGCTCCGCTTGGCGGCTATTCGGGCCGCCGGAGATCCGCTAAAAGGTATAATTAAGCGCAGCATTCCACTCGATCGGGGACTGAATGATATGAATGACTGAATGATGTTCAAATTGCGCCTTGCGCTAATTTAAAAGACTTCGTCCAATTTCTGTTTTTTCTTGTTTTCGTTATGCTTTGACCGGCTGGGCCAGCTGTAATTATGCAAGAGAGAGATTTCCAACTTGAAATTCGGTTTTTAATAGGATTTTGGCATTGGTTCTATCATATGGCATTGATGCGGATTTTTACCTTTTCTTTATTTCTTCCACGCAGATTTTTTATTCTGTATTTCCCGCTTAGTGCAAGCAGAAGCGTAGGGGTGATACGCTTCTGGTGCAAGTTATGCTTATGAACTCTCTACCGGGTCTGCCTACTGTACCCCTTATCGACAGACCTTCCCAGAACATTTATTATCTTAGTATCAATTAATGCTGCTGTTTACAAATTTTCCTTCTTAGAAACGGTCCACTAAAGTAAATATTTACTGGTTGTTTTACGTCATGCTAATTGTTTTTCGGTTTTTCACTTTGGCTATATTTGTTTACGGTTCCTAACTGCAATCAGGCATTTTCAAATTTGACATAAGATTTTTTCCAAAGTTCTGTTAGGATTAGTTTCTTTATCCGTAACTCCAACGGGAAATTTCCTTATTTCGGACACTCGATGTGGCACGCGTCTGTCTTGGTCGTCTTGTGGGGCGTTTCAGTCATTTCGTTTTCGCTCGTTGTCTTGTTCGGTCGTCAACACTTTTCGGGTGGTTTCGTTGTTGTTCATTCAGCCGTTCGTTAGGTCATTCGGTCCTTATGCCTGGAACGGAGTTGTCGTTAATTCATTCGGCCGATCAGGTATTCTGTCCAAAGCTAAAAGTTGGATGTAGCTTCTACCCCCTCCCCCAACCCCGGTCGTGGAATTTTGTGGCACCTCTTCTGAATCAGTTTGATACCACTACTGAAATAGTATGCGTTCAAAGACCTCCGAGGTAGCTGTTTCAGGCCCCCACCCCCACCCCCAAGGTGTGGAATTTTAGATTACCCCTTCTAAATTCGTATGGTATGACCAAAACATCTGTGACATTCTTGGTGTTTCTGCTGAAACAGTGCGACATCAAACAAGTCCTAAGTAACAGTCTGATAGTCAAAAACGAGTTGGACGTAATTTCCCCTCCCCTCCCCCAAAATAGTGAATTCTTGGGCACTCCTTCTGAATCTGTTTGGTGTCACCCAATGAACATCTGTGCCAAGTTTGGTGGCTTTACGCAAAAATGCGCTATCAAATCACTAACCGACCCTACTAAACGTTATCGGTGAGCCTCAAGATGCTTCAAAGTAGTGTTGGAGGAACCATACCTAATGATTTCTATCGGATTTTAACGGCATTATGTCACCAGGATTTCGCTGATATTTTATCACATGTCTACAAAATGACGAGTGATTACCGTTGGTTTTACACAAAATCCATTTGCATTTTCACAGTACTAGTGTTTATACTTAGACGTAAATACTTTACTCTTCTAGACAAGCACATCACTACTGGCAAGAACCTGAACCAGGAAGCTATCTGCAACCGGGCGTTTGTGGCACAAAATCCAAGCTCCTCCCCCAACTGGGATGCTCTCTTTCCCACACCTTTTGCATTCATGGGAACCCAACGTCCAATCACAGTCCAAGGGAATTTCGAATTTTCTGCCATATCTTTCTCGTGGACCCCTGCACAGTTCATGCGTACCATTCATAGCCTCAATTTAGCCAAAGAAAAGCGTTTCTTGGAAAGAATACTACTCTAAACTAGACATGTTTTCCACGAATGCCGTGTATATAACTTAATTAACAAAATGAAGGTTTAACAATTGCTTAAAAATATCTAGAGATTTCACTTGTCTTAGATTACAGGGTAGACTGTTCCAGAGAGTTGCACCTCTATAGCTAAAACTCCTTTTTAGGTAGTTGGTTCTGGGTAAAGGGACATTTAATTTGTTTGTAGAGTCCCTTAAGACATATCCTGACGTTCTCCGCTCAGTGAACATAGAAGATAAGTAACCAGGAGCCAGATCATTAAGAGCTTTGAACACCATTAAAGCTACTTGAACGAACGAACGAATGAACGAACGAACAAACGAACGGATGGACGGATGAATGAACGAATGAATTAAGGAATGAATCCATAGATGAATAATAAAGTTTGGAGTTTCGCCCTTAACTTGCCGGAGAATCATGTTCGTAGGCCTTGTCACCCTCCGTAGTGAGTGAAACTGCCTACAAATTTAAGCTGATAGTAAGCTTATGTGAACGAAGAATTTGCGAGAACGATGTTTACGTCAAAGATTGTTTTCTTGCTTTTGACCAAAAAATTGCTCGTAATCCTTTTCATTACGCGGCCTTTGACCTTTGTCTAAACGAGTAAACACGCACTTCCGCAGAAAATTAAATTTATTTACATAACTTGCATGAATTACTGTGACGTCATATAACACGATTCGTGTCAGGTTTTCGTAGACGTGCCCTCCTCCCGTTTTTCCTCAGGGGGTGGGTAGGGCTACACGTAGGCTATTCCTAGTCACCTCTTAGTATCCTCTTGGATAGTTTCTGGAGTGACTCATCCCTAAGGGTTGCTTCCTTGATGCTATCCATAAGACCTGCGTGGTCAGCAGTGACAAAAAACTTCACTACTCTCTCTATAGCATCTTTGCCGGTCTCTGGCAATGGGTGTCTGGATAGAAAGTCAAGGGGATCCATTTCATCTTTGTTTGGTTAGAAGATAAGCTAGAACCCTACATATTGCATTCCCGTAAACCAATTTTTGATTCGGGAGTGTGCTTCTTGCCTGCTTTGCTGAAGAGGGGAATGAGGGGTTTATGGCCTGTGATGTACTTTAACAGTGGGCTCCCAAGAGGTAAATGCTGAATCTGCTCTCGGCCCAATGAACGGCTAGCGAATCCTTCTCTGTCTGACTATATCTCTTTTTTGTGTCCGTCATGGTGCGGCTGATGAAATGGACTAGGCGAAGGCCCGTGTCTGTCTACTTAAACAATTCAGCGGACAGCCCCTCATGGTAGCTGGCCTCTGCTCTGACAACAATTGGTCTTGATGGTTTGATGAAGTCGATTGTGTTCTCCTTTGTGATGCTTGCTTTGAGCCTTTCGAATCCTTCATTTTCTTCCATCCCCCAGTTGAACCTGGTATCTTTGTGTTACCTCTCTAATTAGTGCAATCAGTGATGCATATTTTGGGATGAATTTGCTCCCCCCATTATCACGATCGTTCGCCCGCCTGCTCGATCTCCCCGCACTGCGTTTGGCAAGGAATCGACTGCTTCGCAGGCTAGAGATATCATATGGCAAGCCGTTTGCAGCAAAATTGAATCCTTGTAATATATGTTTAATCCATCAAATATTAGTTTAATTTAAACTAGTTGGAATTCATTCAATCCATAATCCATCAAATATTGGCATAATTTAAACCAGTGAAAAGTCACTCAGTCCATAATCCACCAAATGTTAGTTTAATTTAAACCAGTCAAAAGTTGTGAATATAAATTATCACTTAATTCAGTACATCGAGTTTTGATTCAATCAGTTTCAATCGTTTAAAACGCTTTCCGGTTTTATTCAATCTTCCTGGGCCAAGGGTGGCCAAGACAGTAATCACGTGATAAATGTTTTGCCGCCTTTCGGTAAACGCCATTTTGTTGAACCGTGGATCGTACTATCCATGGTTGAACTCGTGGTGATGGAGCGGGCAGAAGATAAAATTCATCGTGTAGCTCAAATGTTGGAAAATGCCTCGAATATCCTTCGGGGAGCAGCATGGACGGCAAATTCCCAAATGCAAGAGGCTTCAGGTTGTAACAATCAGGCTTCAAGTTCCAATACTGCTCAGACTTTAAGTTCCAATTCTTCTGTACAGAGAGCACTAGATCATGCTAGAAACATGATCAGAAACAGCACAGCTAGTGGGACCTATCGTCGTCTGAATCGTTCAGAGAGCTTACGAGCTGCTGTCCCTTTTAACAATCGAAGTAAGACTCAAGCAAAACAAGTTACTAGAAAGACGAACGTGCTAGAATTTGCTTTACTGAAGCGCTTCGGTGATTCGAGCGACGAAGATCTCGGCGAAGAGCATCACTAAAAATGGCACTTGGTCATTGCCAATGGTATGATAATGCTGGACGAGGAAGACGATGAACAGTGGTGTCAGAAATGCTATCACAAAATCTGTCAGCAAGACATTTCCCATCATAGGAGCAAATGACTTGGAAGTTAAAGTGCGGCAAAAGAAAATACGAAAGCTCGAGCTTGGTCCTGTTACAGACTATAATTACGCTGTGGTGAAGAAAATGGCTGGGCAAGGACTGCTGTACGTGAAAGTTAAAGAAGGATTCGAGTGTATTTATGAAGAAAGTAATGATAATTCTGATGAAATGTTACTCGTTAGCCCTTTCTCACCGGCCAACAACAGTGCCAGGACTGATGAGAACTGTACTGCCTGTTGCACTATTGGAACACACAACTGAGCCAACCAATGAGATTCAAACCACCAATGAACCTCGTGAGTCTGACATGCCTATCAATACAGCTACTGACGTGAATCCTGATTAAGGGAAGAAAATTAGATGAGTGATGAAGGTAATGTGCCTGACCCTGATTACTCTAAAAATGCCACAAATTACATTTGCGTAGATCGTGAAAACGTTTTGCAAACAACATTTGCTGAACTAGAATCCATCAAGGATTTCTGTACCACTTTCGGAGTTGATTTTATGGGAGAGGTGGCAAAAGATTATGTTTTGAAAATAATTTAACTTTTTGAATAATTTTAAGTATTAGATTTTTAACGTTTGTTTAATATTTTAGATTTTCTTTTACGAAGTTTGTTCTACACGCTCCGCCTCCTAAACTCCCTCTCAATTCTAATTTATTCATACGTGTACGTGTTCGTTTAGTCGGAGGATGAACTCTGACGGAAACGGAATCTCTACGTGTTTTAAGTACCCTTCAGTACTTGAGGGTAATTGGTTTTTATTCAACCTCCAAACCACAAGTCACCATGATAAAGCCTCTTTAATCAGGGATGGACTCGTTGTGTTTTCAGTTCAGTTTCAGTTTATTTTTGCCACTTATTGTTGTTTTCATTTGTGTTTCATTGTTTACATTAGGAAGTCACCTCACTACGGACCCCTGACATTCTGTTTAGTTGCAAAACCTTTGTTCATGAGTTAAGAAGCTTAAATTTTCCTTGGCGAAATGCCACCTAGAGCTTTCAAAAAAGTAAAAAACTAATTCCATTTTCTTTTCGGAGGAATACGCTTTTAAACCTGCCAACTAGGGCCAATTAAAATCTTGCATGACACTGTTAAAAAAGTCTCACTGGTTTCGCTTTGAAGCTTTTCGCTTTTCCGCCTTCGAAAATTAATGAATTCACTTAACCTTAACCTACTAACAAACGTTAGCAAGTCTAAAACCCCGGCTAAAACGATCCAACGTTTTTATCCGGCATCATGTTTGTCAAACATAACGTTGGGTGGCTAAACGCACAAACAAAGCGAGTCCACAGAACGGTTTTTATCGTATTATCGCTGAATTTCGACGTTATTTCAGTGGTTCATTTGGTTGCTTTGGTTTTCTCTCGTCGGGCGACTTATTGGGCAGTCTCTGGGCGTTTCTCGTGTGTTTCACGTGTAGATAAGTAATATATGACGGCCCGACAAAAAAATGCACACTAAATTTCATCGAAAATAACTATGTTTTATGGAAAAACTTCAACTTAGCTCTAGATGAATCCCCCTAAAGCTCAAACGATCAATCATAAACAATTTATTAATTCAATTTATTAATTCTAATTTATGCACACGTGTACGTCTTCAATTAGAGATGGAGGAAGAATTCTGACGGAAACAGATGTTTGGTTTTCATTTTTTTTTTCATGTCAGTTGAAAGAAAATTTAGATATTTAACTTCGTTTCTTTCGGTGGTTCGCTCGAAAGGAAAAGTACATAAAATCATTAATTTTAAGGACAAATTTACTTTCCATGTAAGTGGATTTTTTCAGGGCAACGCTAATCAGAACATCAAAACCATGTCTTATATCAATTAAAACGCCTAGCACCTTCTCTCAAAAGCGGACTTAAATCTAGCAAAGAACTGTGCCTTTTTTTTTTAGGAGTATTTCTTCCGTCTCAATCATTGATATTTAAGAACTACCTTGTATTGTATATTTTAGTCTAATGATCACCAAAATATTACTCTTTTCCAACTAAGTTTTGTCACTTGTTTGTCCGAAGTATTCCGATGCAATGAACATAATTGGAGTATCTTAGTTTCATCCCAGGGTTCGTACACTTTTGAGCTGTGAAAATTCCATGACTTTCCAGGACTTTTCCATACCTTTTTGAAAAAATTCCATGACCTAGGTTGATTAACTGTTTTGAGACAGTAATGTCAAAACAATGACGAAAATGTTCGCAAGTGTAATCTTGCAACGCGCGCCATGTTTATTTCAACTTAAATAAATGATATATTTGGACTTGTCGGTTAATTTAGTAAAATTACAATATTTCATGACTTTCCAGTTTTTCCTGGACCCGTACGAACCCTGCATCCTCTATGTACTGAAACTATCAACACTGTGAGGTACTGAGTTGTGGAATAATTTAATTTTAATTAGATAGACGCGGATTTCCATCTTACTGGGCAGTAAGGCCACATGGTAGCGGGTATTAGCCCTTAAATCTACCAAAGCAAAGATTGATCCCAAGCATTAGCAGCCATGGAAAGCTGTTTCGGCCTTGTTAGGCCCCATCAGCATGGCATAGCTAATACTCAGGCTCAAGTACCCACATATCAGTAAAACAAGCAGTGAAAACGTAGAGCTTGTGGGATGTGGGCTGGAGTGACAAGGATATCTCACAAATTAGTGTAACCTGATAAGCTGAAGCCGCTCTAAGGGCACTAAGGCCACATGGTAACGGGGATTACCCCTTAAATCCACCAAAGCAAACATTGAGCCCAAGCATTAGCAGCCATGGACAGCTGTTTCGGCCTTGTTAGGCCTCATGAGCATGGCATAGCTAATGCTCAGGCTCAAGTGTTAAACGTTTCCTGCACTGCTAATCAAATGAAAGTTCCAACATTTAATCTCATATCATTTAATTGTGTTGACTGATAAAAAAAAGACTTCTTTTTAGTCGCCAACAGGGCTAGAAAACTGCAAGTTTTGTCAAATTCGTCACTGCGACCGTCTGAGCTACAACTCGATTAATTCAACCTTCAGTAAAGTTCGCGGCCTGTTAACTTTGCCCACTGAACTATGTATCGAAAACAACCACAACAACAACAACAACTAAAATCCCTATTGCGCACTTTCAAGGAAAGCCACTCATAGTTGAGAAGAAAAATATTAAGCCTAATATTCTATCAAAATCTGATAATTCATTTCGTTTCCCCAAAAACATTTGTATTTCTCAGTACGTTTGCTTATACATTGCCATTCAACTGTAACCCGAAATTAATATGGCTAATTCGCAATAAAAGGCAAAGTTATGCGAAATGTAAATTAGTCTTCCTACAATCACATTCATTGATTTCCGCTTCCTTTCGTGTTATTTGTGTTTCCATCCCGTTTTTTATTTATTTATTTTTCAGTTCTTTGAAAGCTATAGGCGGTATTTCGCCAAGGAAAACTTAAGCTTTTGTACTCAAGTATTCAGTGAATAGCCTCCCAGAGCCGCTCGACTGGCAAGATGGAAATCCATGTATTCTAATCAGGAATTGTTGATTTTTGCAGCTAAAACGACCTAACCTACAAAATTGTTCAGTTTATCCTGTCCTCTGAGCCTGCAACATTTAAAAAATCGATAGCTTTTCGATGTCTTAACTAACGTTACCCTAAATATGTCCTTAAAAGCAACGCCCTTTATTTCCTTTTCCTTTGAGCGAACCCCTGAAGAAAACGAAATGAATGTCTAAGTTTCCTCATTTTTTTTGGAATGCAAATTTATGTGTCCGTTGCCTCGTATTACTGTTGCTGTTCAATCCGTAAATTTACCTTTTTAGGAAAAACAACACTGAGAGATTCCGTTTCCGTTAGCAGGAGTTTCTCCTCCATCTAAATTATATACGTTCCCGTATGCATACATTAGAATGGATAAGTTCTTTGTGATTGATCTTTTGAACTTCACGGGGATTCATCTGTTCTTCAGTAAAAGTGTTTCAACAAAACAAAATTATTTCCGGCGGTGAAATTTATACAGTGCATTTCTTGTCGGACCGACGAATATTATTGACTAAGTCGACCGAAGAAGAGAACAATTGAGAAGCATGAAAGTGTTGGCGGAAGCATAGCCAAGTAGTTTCTTTTATCATGCGTGAACAAATTTTAGCTATTTGCTTTAACTGGCTTTGCACCCTAAGATAAAAATTTGGCGGTTTCTAACATATATATGGCCTGACAGACAGATCTCTTCAGATTGAGTAAAGTCGCATCAAGTAGTAAGGGGCGAACGTAATTGTTTGTCCATTTAGCCACCCAACGTTACTCCGTCACTTGACAAACACGATGTTAGATGAAAATGTTTGATTGTTTAGCCGGGGCTTTAGACTTGCTAACGTTTCTTAGTAGGTTATGGTTATGTGAATTCTTCAATCTTAGAAGGCAGTACGGCGCTCTGTTCAAAAAATCATAGACACCTAGAAAGTTCCCAATATTTTTGTTTGACAGTTAAATGGACTTACAGAGAGATCTGTTTGAATTGTTACTCTAAAAAGGTACAGTGGCATCAATATTCCTTAAATTACCAAACTGATGTTGGCTTTCGATTCTGAAAACGCTACAATATTGAACAAAAATACTTGTGAAAACACAACTGGTTCGGAGTGTGATAATCCTTTTCCAGTTTGTGTACCTCAACAATAGTTCTAAAGTAAACGAAGCGTTTAGGAGGCGCAAATAACATTGATTCAGAGAAGGTGGCTACTTAAACACACATGCACTAGTGAAGTGGCGAAGTGAAGTCAGACCCTCTTAACAGTGTTGTACAGCATTGTAGCTAGCCCTAACTCGCAGTTTTAAAAACGTATTTCTCTTAAACAAGGGCTTAGTTTCTCAATTTTATGAAAGTCCTAGGCAGGAAACCTTCAGCTTTTTATCGCTAATTCATCCCGATTTCTGAACCGTTTAAGGCTTTGGAGCAGACAGTTTACCGAGACAAACATAAACTATTAACAGCCTTTCTTTAAGTGACTCTCTCATCCAAGCGAATACAAACAAAACACATAGATCCCAACGCTAAATAATTATAAGCCCAATATCACTCCAACAGCACGAGCTTGTGCCATAAAAAAGGATATTCTCGATATGGAGCATTATTTTACAAGAGCTTTGTTCTGCGAGTTGCGTATTCAAGTGTTGAATGAACATTAAACGCA
The DNA here is from genome assembly GCA_016490735.1 of Pachyseris speciosa. NCBI lineage: Eukaryota > Metazoa > Cnidaria > Anthozoa > Scleractinia > Pachyseridae > Pachyseris > Pachyseris speciosa. The sequence continues at coordinate 17,838 of JAEMWC010000424.1, read as the reverse complement.
CGGAGTCTTTCAAAGCCACTTCACGAGTAACTGATGGAAATCCGCATCTTCTAATCAGAAAAAAATGCGTAAGCCACAAAGTGATTCATTTGACTGTTTCTTCGTAGTCTGTAAGATTGAACATATCAATAGCGTTTCGATGTTTTAACTAGCGTTACCGTAAAGCCAAAACACCCGCTCATATGCATACCAAAAGTAACTTTGTCCTTAAATCAACGCCCTTCATTTCCGTTCCCTTTCAAGCGAACTCCTAAAAGAAACATAATTGCATCTCTAAGTTCTCCTCTTTTTGATGCAAATTTAAACCCGTTTTTTATTGTTACTGTTGCTGTTTGTCTTAAATTTACATGTAGAGATTCCGTTTCCGTCCGAGTTCCTGCTCCACCTAAACGAGCACGTACACAATATAACAAACAAACAACAAAAGCTTTATTTATCCCTGTTTTCAAAAATTACACGAAGCCACAAGTAGCAATATTAAGATAACATTATTTTATGGCTTGTTCTTTTGTGATTATTCTGGTTATTATCTTTTCTGTTTAGGAATAAGTAAATACGTGGTTTCCAAAAGACTTCGTTTTCTCGGAAAAGGAACCTGTTCTCTTGGCAGGGGCAACCTGAGACCAGTGCGTAGCCGATTGTCTGGAGCCAGCTTCTGAACGTTACTTCCTTTGGCACGTAACTCCCAGGGTGAGCGCCCACCCGATTTTCCCACCAAATCATCCGAAAAGAAGGTATATTTCGAGTATTTCACTCCGGAATGGTCCACAGAGAATACAGGAGTAGAAAATTACTTAGCCATAAGCAGAAATTCAGTGATATTTCACTTTCACGTTTTCCACAAATCACCTTACTTAACGAATGTTTGGTTTTATGATCTAAGTAGATTGAGTAACTGTTAGTCACCATAAAAAGGGAAAAGCTGACGTTTTGAGCGTTAGCCATTCGTTAGAAATACAGCGAATCGTCCCCTCCATCCAGCCATTTCAACAGGTCATTATGACTGGGCTAAAAATCGAGTTAACACACCTTCAAAGTTTACGTAAAGGTCACGACCACTTAACTTTGCTCATTGAACTTTGAAAGAGCTTAAGAGACAAAATATCCATGAAGAAATTAAAATCCCTATTAATGCTATAGTGTATCTAGCAAAATTGCTCACAGCTTGGCTGAAAAAAATATTACTCCTAATATTTATCAAAATCATCTGATAATTACTCCCCCCCCCCCCCCCAAAAAAAAGGCATTGTATTTCAGGATAAGTTTGCTACTTTGCTGTTCAATATACCCGAATTAAAATTAATGCCGGCTTTAAAATGTGTTGAAACAAAAGGCCTACTCATGCGAAATGCTAATTTGTCTTGTGTATCTAGCAAAATTGCTCACAGCTTGGCTGAAAAAAATATTACTCCTAATATTTATCAAAATCATCTGATAATTACTCCTCCCCCCCCCCCCCCCCCCCCCCCAAAGGCATTGTGTTTCAGGATAAGTTTGCTACTTTGCTGTTCAATATACCCTAATTAAAATTAATGCCGGCTTTAAAATGTGTTGAAACAAAAGGCCTACTCGTGCGAAATGCAAATTTGTCTTCTTCACAATCACACTCATTGATTCCCGCTCCCTGTCGTGTCTATTTGTGTTTCCTTCCTGTTGCTGTTGAATTCCCTAATATCCGTTTCCTACTCCACCTGTCCTAACACCTACACAAAGAATACCTCATTGAATTATGAGGGTCCCGGTTGTTATATAAAGACTCGCCCTTTTGACACTGATATAGCACTTTTCATCGAGCAGTTGTAGTTCTTTGAATTCAGTGTGCAAGAGCCTTGACAGTCAAGGTTGTCGCGAGCGTTCACTCAAGTTCTGTAAGTGATCATTTTTTTCTTGCTGTTGCTGACTGGCTTCTGCTAGTTATTTTAAAGTTCTTTACTTTTGCAAAAGTGCTAGTATCAAAATCAGGGACTCTGGTTAGCATTTTTTTTTTAATCCTGCGGCCTTTTAATTTGATTTCGGCGTTTCGCATGGCAAATTGGATGAAACTTATGTGCGTCGATTTGCCTTGTCCTAAAAAAGTCCTTTATTCAGCTTTCTATTAAATGGTCTCTGTTTGCCGATTATTTGTTTGTTTTTCTCTTTGTTTACTCCGCGCTCAGTAGCAAAACATAGACAAGCAAGGCGACCCCCGTGAGAAGCGGTTGTATTGTTTTGCGGGCCAGCGCAGCCAAGTTGCACTTGATGTTCGAAACGACATATTCTTCTTCTTCTTCTTCTTCTTCTTCTTCTTCTTCTTCTTCTTCTTCTTCTTCTTCTTCTTCTTTTTTTTTTTTTTGTTGTTTTGTTTTGTTTTGTTTGTTTTTTTTTTTTGCATTTTTCGCTTTTATAATTTGTCTTGTCACGCTAATTCTCTCTTAGTTTGTCTGTCATACATTTTTAAGGGATAGCCAGCCGGTGACATGAACACCACTGGTGTGGTACTTTTGGTTGTCTTTGCGACCAACTGTTGCTTGGCGGGAAAGATTCCATGGCAGTTGAAAGCAGCTGGTAAGTATAGAACAATTTGCTCAGTTGTATGAAAATATTTATTAATTGATTAATTTATTTTATCACCGTTTGTCACACTTGCTGTTGGTAGTTTTATTGCGTTGTTTTCATTTTGCCGCATGTTTTGAACTGTAATGTTCTGTCGTTTCGCATAGAGTTTAAATTAAGCCAGTTTGCAGATGACACAACACTCATCTTGGATGGTTTAAAAGAATCCTTTGTTGAATCTATACTCCAATAGAAGCTTTTGGGAATTTATCTGGCCTCAGGCTCAACAATAAGAAGACATAAAGCTTTATGGATTGGATCTAAAATGGACTGTGAACATAAGCTTTGCCCAGAAAAAGATTTCAAATGGTCAAGGAAAAAAGTTAAAGCACTAGGCGTGTGGTTCTCAACAGACCCAAATTTAATGATCTCTTTGAATTACAGAGATAGGCTTTAAAAAAATAATTTCGATCCTGGAATGCTGGGAGTTTCGTAGGCTCACCTTATTAGGAAAAATAGTAGTTTTAGAAAGCCTTGTCGCGTCTCAACTTGTCTATATACTCTCCCCCTTGCAAACTAACCATGAAGCGATTAAAGAGATAAACTCAATGTTCTATGCCTTTTTATGGAACGATAAAGGGGATAAAGTTAAACGGAAAATAATGATTAACGACTATGCTAATGGCGGTCTGAAAATGCTCGACATTTCATGTTTTAATAAAGCTCTTAAAGTTGTCTAGATTAAAAAAATATCTTGACCCAGAAAACAACAGTAGGTGGAAATTTTTATTTGATTTGCAACTCGAAAAATTCGGCAGTGAGGAAGTCAGATCTAAGCCGAAACCAATATGTCTTGATGTGCTGTAGCGACGAGAAAATTGCTCTCGAAATAGTCTCGAAGCCGTTTCGACTCGGTCATCGGTTCCCTGTTAAGTATAAATTTCAACATTTTTCGGGTCACACCTTAGAAATGTAGTCTAAAAAATTAGGTAGTGGTACTCTTAACCTTTCTGGTATTATTTAAGGTACATTTGATTGGGAGCTTTTAATATAAGTGGACCAATACTGTATATACTTCCGGGTCCGGCGCCTCTCCACAAAATTTCCATTGTAATGTAAACTCACGTTTTTGAACAATTCAAATTGTAATAACTTAGGTCAAAGGAGCCATAGTGATTATATGGAAAGTGATAAGAAATCAAAGAACCTCATGGATCAACTCAGTAACCTGCGTATTGCGAGAGACAGTGGATCTTCGAACCAGAACACCATTAAAAGTCGCCAGGTAAATTAAGGGCTTGAATAATTGATCACTTTGAATATCTAGGCACACAACTTCTCTATTCTGAAGACAGTCTTAACTTCCATGTAGCAATTAATGTAACCAGTATAATCGATAGAGAAGCATGAATACCATCCTCGAAAACTCCATACAAAAATGCTTTGACAAAAATTTCGTATACGTCTGCGGCGCTGTTCGTCAGGAGGTAAAAACTACCAAGAGCTAATTAGAGCAACTACTAAAAACGTGGATACCTCGCAAATTAATGTGATTTGGTAAGCTGAAGCCACTCTAAGGGCACTAATGCCTCAAGGTAGTGGGTATTACCCCTAAAATTTACGTTTTTACTAAATAAAACATCCACTTGCAGTTGAAACAACAAGCAACAATCGCTCTCGACAACTAGTAACGGCAACTGATGCCTAAGGTACTTATGAGGAACTTACGACTGCTAACAACTAGCAACCACTATTTAGGGACAACCACTGACGGACAAGGTTCATTAGACGGTAACGACTACTGAGCTGAACTGTCAGCATCTAGCAGCAAAATCTAACACACATAAAGTGCTAGGATCAACTATTAACAACTATCAACTGCTGGTAACAAGGAGTGACAATGGTGCGGGATATCTAGAATCAAAGTTTCCGAAGCCAGTATCAACTGTGCTGACGGTTATCAATACCTAGCTGGGAACGAATACTGATATCAATAAATAACTAGGATCAACTAGTAACGTGAACTCAAACCTATGAACTTCTAGTCCCTACAGCTAGCTCCCAATAACTTGTAGTTAGTAAAAGGAAGCTAGCAACAAGGATTAGCGTTTTTTAATACCTATGATAAGCTGTCAATCACTATCACGAAAATGTGGTTCATCAACGGAGTTGATAATGTAAATTGACCACCGTACAGGGATTCGATTAGCTGACATTTCGAGCTTTAGCCCTTCGTCGGAGCGATGGCCCTTCGCTCCGAAGAAGGGCTAACGCTCGAAACGTCAACTAATCGAATCCCCGTACTGTGGCCAATTTACATTATCAACTCTGTTGATAAACCAAATTTTCGTGTTTCACTCCTCCACCGACGCAGCACCACAGTTTCGTTAGAAACTAATCCCCTTTATTCATTTGTAAATAACTATCGATGACTTTGGTGAAGTACTGACACTATCAGGGATTACAAACAGCTAGCAATAATGACCACCCATCAGTATCAATGAAAACGAACTGATGAACAAATGCACATACACCAACGAACTTTTACTGAAGTAGATTTTAAGGTGTGGTTTTATCGTAAATAGAAACGTGTTGTGCCCGCTGTTGTCGCAGAAGTTGGGGCAGATATAGTAAAGGACTTGGCCAAGCAAGCTGTGGACAAACAATTGAAAATCATCGATGAACAACAACAAAAGGCGGAGGATTTTGTCAACAGAAAGGTATTTTGTTTTAAAATTAATGTCTCGGTAGTAGTATTCTGGGATCGATATTGCCATGAAGACCAACTAAGTTGTTTCAAGACAAATAGGTTGAGTTTTCATAGTTTGCACGGTTTGAAGGGAAGTAGAAAGGACAACTCTAACCTTCACAGCAGAAATATTTGCATTTTCGCGAGCTAAGTCATTTGGTGATGCCCTAAGATTCTTATTAAGTAGACCATTACTTATACTTGGGAAAAACATATCTAGCTCTGTAGGTTGTGGAAATTTTCTCACGGAACTTTACAGCAGAGGCTAAACGAGTGAAATACAATTTGAATCGCGAATGAAATACAGTGGCAGTTTGTGTGGAAGTCTTGCTGTGTGTGGACAGAACAATTTTTCTCCTTACAGCTTCTCATGTCAACAGCGAGGGAGAAAATGCCAAATGAAAATAATAACTAGTTCTTTGTTTTCCTGGTAAGAGGTGATGGTAGACAAGAAATGATAAGATGAGATTTCTATTCTCAGTTGAAACTGAACATTGAGCCCAACAAAGGATGGAAAACGGAGAGCATGTATGTTCCTGCTGGAGTTCACATTGATGCTGAGTACAGTAATAACAATAAAGGACAAACGAGGCATGGTGGAGCTCAACCATTTATTTACCCCATGGGTGTAGGAGGTGTTATGATGAATGGGTGTTATGGCAGAGATTATCAGAGAGGCGATCCGTGTTACGCGGCCAAGAGGATGTCAACCAAATGCCTTGTAAGTGATCTTGAAAACATTTCTATAAAGAGGCCCCTCAAAATAGGCTCCTTCCTCCCCACCCACTCTACCCTCACCGCCCAAAGTTAGACGTCAATCTGTTTCGAAATGTTTCAGGCTGGTAGACCCTTGCTCCAACTGTGGTACTTCCTTTTTGATTGCCAAACCCAAGTCCTTTTCAGACGCAAAATTCCCTCTACATGTTTTCATGTCTTTCGCATTGCCGAGCCCTCCTCGAAAATGAGCTTTCCGGCCTTAAGCTAGAAATTGAGTAAGTGACAATTGTGATATTTTTAAAGTTCGTATTTCCATTTCTTTTTTTGCTTCAAACACAAACATCCCCATTACTTGTCCTAAATTAGCCAAAAGCACTTATTTTGAATGGATTTCGTAACAGTAGCCGCCATAACAATTATGCCGACTTGAGACTACTGTTCAAAGCAAAGTCTTTTGCCTCCTTTTTGATGGATTTTTGCTGATAAATGCCCAGAAATTGTTCACTGATCTCTGCTTTTCTTGGTAACAAGGATCTTATTGATGGCGCTGCCTTTATTGGAGTCGGATTTGACGGGCGCAGTGACTACAGTCCTGAATCACGGAAGATGAGCATCGTTCAGAGAGTTTGCGCGGGAAAAGCCTCGTAAGTTCTTTGCCTCGCTGTTCCGGCATGCGAAAGAGCAATGGAAGAAATGAAGTTCTAAATGTAACTTAGTTAACTTTTACATGGAAAAGTGAATCAAACTTTAACTTTTAAGTGCCCATGGTTAAATTTTTCAATCAGTATAGGACTCTAGTAATTTTTAGTAGTCACACAAAATGCATTGTCATTTTGTTATATCAGTTTAGAACAGGATCCCGTTTGCCTTATGATATGAGTTGTGTTTAAAATAGTTTGCAGATGATCCACCCATGGTGAGAAAGTTCCAACAATGATGAGAAAATTGCAAAGAAAATTCTAGCAGAAATTGAGTTCACCAAACAAATATTTCCTTTAAATTATTATTTTGTTCCTACTCGAAATAGCCTCCCTTCCGGTGTGCTGGCCAAGCATGATTTGTGCGACCTATTTCTGACGTCACTTGCGGGATTTCATTGACCCATTATAAATGCGCCAGACTTGATTTGAGACAGTTGGCCCGAAAATGAAAGGACCTTTACGTTGCGGGTATCAGGAAATTTCCGTTTTGACGTTACCTAATTTATCAATTCCAAGCAAGGGCTGAAGAAGGATTTCATCGTTGCTAACATTTTCGAAATCTCATGAAGAATTTCTCTTCGTTCAGGTATGATGATGCTGACGTCCCCGATACCATGAATGTACACGGAGTTTATGATACAAGCACCTCAATGCACAGCTTTTACAGTCGATCAGAGTACCAGACTTACCTTCAGCAACAAGCAGGGATGTCTGGATCTCATTTTGGTTTTTTCGCCGGCGTTAAAAGGGCCTGGGGAAGCTCTTCACTTAGTGGATCAGAGAGATACATGTCACTTCTTTCTATTGACATAGATAGGTGAGTGGAAAAAATGAATTTTTAAAAATTTCGGGTTGAAGAATAAGTGTGCAACAGGTTTAAATAGGTTAACATGTTGAAACTGTTGTTAAAGTTGAAATTTGCACGCTTTGTATATATTTTCCCTTTAATTTTATTCGTACTTATTCCCACTTACTAGTCCAGTATTTATATTCAGAATTGCATTTTGTAGCACTTGCATTGAAAAAGGCAGACATTTCTGCCGAAACATGTCTGTTAAATTCAAAATAGTGGTCGTCTATGAAAACTCATTGTGACCTTCCTACTGTCCAGACCTTAAGAAAAGTACTATTTAATCCCAGCATAAGAGTACTAATGCTTAGCTTTTTTTTCCAACAAAAACTTTATTTACACAATAAATAACAATACAATGCATTACATAGCCTAGTTACAGAAACATTACGTTAGCCACTTACTAATGCTTAGCTACTTAGTTCTTGTCGCTCCAGTAAACACGCAAGGGCCACAAATCCACTGAATCATCTCCCGAGGACTAACGTATAAATATGAAATTTTCTTTGGTGTTTATAGGTATGAAATCTATCTCGACGAAGTGAAGCCAGAGGATCTTAGTGTCAACTTTCTTCAGGAATTCATGGACTTACCAACATCCTATTTGGCTCCTGGTGCCTCAATAAAGTTCCGTAAGTGTTTATTATTATTATTATTATTATTATTATTATTATTATTATTATTATTATTATTTTTATTATTATTATTGTTATTTTTATTATTATTATTATTTTTATTGTTATTATTAATTTTCTGTTACTCCATCGCTTCGTCTACCAGTAAAAAAGGAAGGTACAGCGACACTGCAGTTACCTGGATAGACGCACCGTTTCAATTAAATTCAAAAATCCAAATCAGTAAGTCATTCAAAAAAGTTCTCGGACATTGAGGTTTGCATTGTAATGAAGACCTTCTTTATCCGCTCGATTCCATTAAAAGGTTTCTATGTTTTGAAAATATTAATGGTCAAACTAACAAGGGAAAGTAACTGCCAGACATACATACCGAAACACAGACCATTACCTTATTATCACCACAAGGAAGTGAACGCAATTCGCATTGTATCATGTAGCAAATGATAAACAAAGCACGCTCTAAAATTAAAAAAAAAAGACACCTCCTTCAACAGAAGGTTTTTAAGGAAATATTTGAGATTGGTCAATAGAGTCACACATGACATTTCTTTTTAGTAAATAAACAAAGCACGCTCTAAAATTAAAAAAAAAAGACACCTCCTTCAACAGAAGGTTTTTAAGGAAATATTTGAGATTGGTCAATAGAGTCACACATGACATTTCTTTTTAGTAAAGTTGAATATAAATGCACATGGTGTTGTTTTTCAAACTGTTACGCATTATGAATTACACTACAGTTTGTTACCTTGATATTGTATCCACAGAAAATTTCATTCTTCGTTGGGGCACACACTACATCAAATCAGGGAAATTTGGTGGCCGACTTCAGATTTTTAAGACAATGGACGCCAGCCAGGTCTCAAGCAAAGAAGAGTTCAGCCAAGTTATGGAAGTCGGGTATAAAAGTCTGTTTTCTAGTTTCAATGCCAAATATGAACAAAGCGGAGGAAGCAGTGAAAAGAAGGAAGCTAAAACGTCATCAACCTCTATAAGCGTTGAAGGAGGAGATCAACAAATTGCCTCCATCATCACAGATTTCAATTCCCCCACAATAAAATATGACCTGACGCAATGGTTGGCTTCAATTCGTACGTATCCCAAGCCTTTCAAGTTTATGGTGGCGCCAATCATAGATCTGCTGAAGTTCAATCCTTCCTCCCTGTTTCCCGATGAAAAGAGAGACTGGGGTTGTGAGGCACACGTGGCGGCCATGAAGGAAGACCCACAAACCAGACAGCACTACTATGAAGTTATAGTTAATGGCACAGTGGTGAGGCAGTATTGTCCATACAAGGATCGCAACGATTTGGTTACGCTGATCGAGAGGAGAAGGAACGGCCTGGAGAGAGCAGTTGGAGTCTACATGGAAGAGGTGAAGCATACGATGTAATTAATTTATCTATCCTTTGAAGAGAGTAATAATAGCATTATCATCCACCTATAGGCCGCTCAGGACAATTAATCTCATTAAGTATGTACTTATTTAAAGAGTATGCGCGAACCGTGCGACTGATTCCGACGATGCACGGGATATTCATGCGAAGAGGTTTTACATCGTAAATTTATTCAATGCATTGTGTGCTTGATGTATTGCTAATAGGCCATTTCCGAATTACCTTTGGCCTCTTTTTCAAAGCGAGTCCTGGTGCTCATTTTTCATATTTTTTCCATTCACATGCAAATTTAACTCATTTTCATATGAAAAGATGAGCACCAGGTCTCGCTTTGAAAAAAAGGCCAAAGGTAATTCGGAAATAGCCTATTACAGGTGTGATTGAAAACTCGAAGCATTGTCATCACGGATATAGAACTTCAGGAGCTGATACACCAGGGAGATAAAACTTAGCATGCTATACTGCGATGAGACAGAAGCAAAATTGCAAAAACAAAACTTCACAAAGAAGATCAGACGCTTCAAAGTCTAAGTTTCACAGTTTTTCTCCTATGGAGGCCAATAACTTTAAACGAGTCTTGAAATTGAGACATCTGCGTCTGTCACATGACAGAAGAGGTTATCGTTTATCGCTGAGTAATAAAACTATTTACTTTACTGCGCTTCTCAATCAGAAAACTCGAACACAAACATTGATTTCCTCAGTTCTGACTTTAAAAGGCAGCCTAAAAATCACCATAAATTCCGATTAGCCTATAAAACGACAACCACGATCTAATTCTCACCATCCACGGAGACCCCCGTCAAATTTCAGCGAAATTGACCCTGAAAATAAAGAAAAGAAGCTTCAAAATAAAACACCTCTCCCAAAAATTTGGCTCACGAATTTATTCATAGGCAAGCGTCCTACGCCAGCTTAATTAGCAGAAAAATTATTTGAGAAACATAGCGGTAGGAGTGTTAAAAGGAGGAGGGTTTTATCATATGCAGAATAGGGTATGTAAAAAGAAAACTGACGAACTGAGGAATGTCTGTGGATCCCTTTCTCCACAGGTGTAGAGCCTGCTTGCATGCTTTACACGCATCATAGAATGGTCTGAGATCATCGGATCTGAGCACGTGATGATTTTACTTTAGCAAGAAATTATAGATAAATGGCCACGCATTTTCGAAAACAATAATTTTTAAAAGGTGCAAAAAAGCAGTGTTATTCTTATGTATTCTATAAGTAATTAATAATTGTTGTTAGATATTATCTTGAACAATGGAAACTTATCCGCAATTTTCTTTATGGATTCCTGCAAGAGCACCTTTCTTTCCAGAATTGAAAACCAGATTGAATACCTCGTTTAATGAAACTATTTGTTTGCCAAAATCTTTAGGGTCCTATTTCAACATCAGACATAACCCTTCCGGCCGGATTGCCAGGATGCCAGACCAAAAATTACAAGTTCCAACATAATGCTCGCAAACCAAGCTGGGATGAAATCACTAAATACGAGACACATTTTTTGGTCATTTTTAACACACGAAAAGAACTGATGGGAACATATGACGGCCCAGTAAAGATATCTCCTCACACGGAAAAGTACGCACGATTCTACAACGGGGAATGGTTTGTCGGTGACAGTCGTGAACAAATGGACCTGACTTCAGGTTGTAAACACGGCGACGGAGAAGACAACAAGATTTGCATACTTGGATTGGTTTTGAATTACAATGCACAAAATGGATTTCTCACATTGTCAAAAGACGACTTCAACGTCTCCAAAGAGTCATTTCCCAGTTTGACAACAGATATGATTGGTTCGTTGATAGCTCACATTGAATGGCCATCTGACTACATCTTCCAGTTGAAAGAAGTGGTTGGGTACCTGCCATGCAATGCGAAGTGGTCCAACGTCTTGCGCTTTGACCCAAGCAACCAAGATGGAAAATGTCTTCACTTTAGCGCATCTTCAAAAGGAAATATATTCGTCATATTTGCTGCAGTTCCCAATAACAAGGACACCTGGTACTACATTGAAATCTCACCATATGGTGTGGGGATTTTCAAGGTTAGTCTTGAAAGTATGAAATGGTTAACTGGCTTCTTAATCTAGCTATGTAACCTGTAGCCAACTAAATGAATTTCACTCCTCTAAAAAGCTGATGTTATTTATCCGATAAAGTTTTTTTCCCCGTCGGAAGGTAGGAGGGGAGAGAGAAAATCATCGAGACGAAATTGTGCTCATTTTCTTAGAACACCAGCGACTAATTGCGATCTTGCTACGTTTTTATTTGACAGACAAATGGAAAATTATGCACCGATCTAGTGTCTGTGTACTTGAACTGGTAAAATTAAGAGAATAAAGTTCTTCTTTCTTTCAACTTTTTCAGTCTCAACGGCTGATGGTTTCCACCATTGATGTGAATGCAGTTGGCTTAGGAGCTGATATCCTCTACCAGTCCTACTTTGTCTGCCTTAAAGAGACTTCACAGAGCACTGTGATCGAGTACGGGAAAAGTCAGGGGACCACTGAGAGTGGCGACGTGTACCTGACAATGATTGACAGAGATGACCCCTTATTTGTGCGTTTTTATTCCTTTGGGAATGGAGAGGAGCCTTTGGAGATTGTCGACGCACATATCATCTCACGTCACCTGACCAAAGCCAACTGCAAGGGGGGCACTGTGCTTGACAATCAAACAAACATGTGTGTTCAAAATTGCCACCCTTTGTGCGATCCAACGCAAGGTAGGGAACAGTTGCAAAATGCTCTTCGTGATCTCAGAAAGGAATTCACGTTTAAGCTGGGAAAAAAAAGCCATTCCGCCCACTAATGTATTTTAACCTTATACCCAATTTCTGTTGAATAACTGGATAAATATTTGTTCTTGTTTTAATAATGTCTCTTCATGTCCTTTCGGTAATTTTTCGCTGTTGTTTTTACAGGAAAACAAATGTCTCCTTCGCTTGCTCGATAAAAATAGAACTGTACTTCATGTGTAGAAAAATGTAAAGCTTAGATCATGTTGGTTTTCGTCATATCTGATGCATACGATTAATTTTGCTCTTTTTGTGCAGGATGCCGAGGAAGCTCCGGTGGGAAACCTTTACCCACTAACTGCAATGCATGCCGGTATGTGAAGAATGCTGTAACTGGGGAATGCTTGAAGGAATGCCCACAAGGCTGGGACAAAATGGAGGACAACACTTGTAGAAGTAAGAATGCTATTGCCAAATACAAATACAAATATTTTCCCTTATCCCTTGTTTTGGCATAAATTACTCTTTGCGATTCACTCTGCTGAATAAGATAGCAATCCAGACTACAAGTGCAATAAGTTCTAATCTGGCAAATCATAAGAGAATCTTAAGGAGAGGGTCCCGAAGGGGTAAAATGAAACTGGGATTTGCCCTTTTATGGACTGGGAAAATGGGATTTAACCACTGGGAATGGGATGAACAATTTCGAAAATGAGAATGCGATTTTTAGGTTTAGCGCTCTCTGCCTCTATTATTTTACACTACTACTTAATTTAGCCTACTTATTTTTAGAATTAAAAAATACAACTTTATAGCAGTAGAGTTCAGTAGCCAAATAGAATCAGTACATTTTTCGCCTCCGCGTTCTAGCTAGCAGGCTCCACACACAGTTTCACAAGATATAACACAAACTGCAGTGATAAAAATTACAATAAAACGCATTGTTGGAAAACAAAAATAAAACTATATCATTTGACTTGACGTTTTGTGTTTCGACATGCATCTTCAGAAGTGACCGTTAGGAGTAGAAGCAACTAAATTTTAAATTCAAGATAGGTAACTAATTAACAATAACAATGACAGAGGCTGAAAATAATTTGCATATTTAAAGATGCAAACTAATAAAGAAAAAGCTTTTCGCTGTTTACATTGTCATTTAGGGTAGCTTTCAATTTTCTAATTAGTAGAGTCTCCTTTATCATGCAATGTGTATCTGACCGACCTTTTGCTAATATCTCAAAGTGGTCTCATTTTAACTTGTGACCAGCTTTTGAAGTGCCTATGAGGTAAAAAAAAAATTATAATAATTCTTCCAGTACGATAGTTAATATGTAGGTTTCAGGCAATAAAACATTCACAACGTGGAATAAATCAAAGCTTAAGTCTTAAATTTAGCGCCTAAGAATGTCTCCACTTTCGCAGCCAAAACGATCGTATGACAAAGCTGTGACGTAAATACTTTGCACTTCCTACGTCATTAGCATTTTCTTGAGCAAAGACTCGTTGCCAGTCCACGGGACACGATTTAGTGAATTTCGACTTAAGTTGATTTTGTCAAATTCATTTCGTAATCAAGACAAAGCAAGCTTCAAAAATGCAACAACAAATGTTATTTCATAGGCACTTTAAAATGTGGTAGAATTACATAGCAGAAACGGGCACGAAGGAAAAAAAAAAGAAATATTATCGTCATAACCTCGCATCCTCGACAAAACCTCAGGATTTGGTTATTTCACGTTGTTGTTTTGAAGAGGACGGGAAAGAAATGTACCAAAAATATATATATAAAATACAGGTGTAGAGCAATATTGTTTTGCTCACCAAACCCTTTGTTTTGTTTCGTTTCGTTCTCGTTTCCGTTGCCGTTCCCTATTCTGAACAGTGGATGGCGAGGACAATTACGACTTTTTTATGACAATATTTAAAGTTTTTCACAACTTTGTTCGTTTTGTTATCAACAAAACAGATATTCATCCTTGTAATGGTGTTCAGTGTTTGAACGGAGGAACATGTAGAAACCTTGAAGGTGGGAAGTTTAAATGTGACTGTCCTGAGGGAGTAATTGGACAGTATTGTGAAGGTGAGTCATAACTTTTTTTTGTCGCATGTCGTGGCTATAATGAACAATAAGAGGCCACCATCTCTTACCAAAGGAAACTAACTATTTGTAGCTTACATGGAGAGAGAGAGAGAGAGAGGTAGCCTGCAAAGTAGTTTAGGAGCTGAACAACCGAAAAAAAATTGTTATTGCCAGTGTAGGAAAAACTATGAATAGTAGTGAAACCTGGAACCTAATTGTTTGCCTGGGTTATATTCTTTAAAAACCGTGATTTCAAATTGCCCTATCTTGAAAATAAGTAAGGAAATTGCACCACTACGTCATCATCTCATATTCTTTCCTGGCTTCAAATGCAGACTTTTACGTCATGTATATGTAAATATCTAACTTATATTAATTATTTTTTTTCTCCTTAAAATATGTTTTTCATATCCCTATTACGAGTAAGTAACACCAATAATATGGGTGGTCACCTTGCTCGTTTCTTTGCAACGTGACGACAAAGGGGCATTTCGGTTGACAAAGCTCAATTTGATCAAGGCAAATACGCCTTGTTTCTGAAGTGCGCGCTGAATGACGACGTAAATTGTGCACAGTAAGGATGCGCCCCGCAATTGTCAGTAGTCCACCTTCAACTTTGAAGAGAAGCAAAAAAAGACATTCACAGAGCAAGTGATTTTCCTCTGCCGTCGCCATTGCCAGCAGTCTAAATTCATTTATATATTTTGCAAATTTCGCTGAAATTTTTAACATGAAAATAAAATTTCATAATTTATGACTTTTGCTTTGTTCCCGATTTTCATATATTGCTCGATTAAAGTGCCTATGAAGCACTAATTTTAAAGTTTACCCCTAAAAACGCAAAATTTGAGGTGCTCGTTATTAAAATTGGCGATTTTACGAGCGTTTGAAGTTGGGCTATTTTGCCTTTAAAAATGGTCAGGGGTCTGGGTCGAGTTTATTCGCGAAATTCTATGATGTGACGTCAATTTGGGTAGAAAAATGTGTTTGCGCTTAAGAAATATAGTGAAATAGTTGGAATACTTGTCCCAAAATTACGTCACAGCTACTGTCACGTGTCTTTTTGGCCGCGCGATTCAAATGCCATTTTTGAGGGCAAAATAGCCCAACTTCAAACGCTTGTAAAATCGCCAATTTTAATCAAGAGCACCTCAAATTTTGGAATGTTGAGGTTTATGGATTAAACTTTAAAATTAGCGAGAAACAAAATTCGCTTCATAGGCACTTTAAAGTGTCTGCAACCATTAACCGACATTATCGTGTTTGACACTTTCTAAGTTTAGTAGAGTGTTTTCCCATGAGTTCACGGCGGCCATATTGCTGTCCCAAAACAAAGAAACGGTGGCCATGTCGGTATCCCAAACTGAACATCTTGAAATAGAACACTACTTTTTATGCAAATACTTTCTTTTGTTTCAGTAAACCAATATGGCGGATAGTCACGTGAATGAAAACGCTGTATAGCTCTCTCTGAGTCACGTATTTTTTTATTGTCCTTGGTTTCATTAGCATGCCAATTAGTATCGTGTAGGTATTAGTCAGTTGTTTCACCCTGCTCCATAACTGACGATGCCAGTAGAAACCACTGAAACATATCTTCATTAAAGCTCTCAAAATTTGAACCCAAGGTAATCACTCTGACCCTTTCACAACCGACGGAAACAACGCAATGAGCCGACGCCAAGCGCGCGAAAATGCACGTCTGCAAGTCACGATTGGTTTGGTTTTGCTTCTCATTAGTTGAGTTTTTTCTTTTACCAGTCACAGAACGAAGTAAAGCAAAAGCGAGGCAAACGCGAATTACTTTCGAAAGTCAACTGAAAACCACTCCAGTCTGCATTAAATGAATGTTTGCTCCGGTAAAATCCTCACCAATTCCACAAATGTGTGCTACTTTAAGGAAACAGTTAACTAACGCATCGCGTGACAATTCCCCATGTGCAAAATCTCATTGAGTTCCATTATTTTCCGTGGTTAATTCTATCACAAGAAAACCATTTGTGCTAATATTAATTTTACACCGACCAAGGCCTTAAAATACTTGACTTCGTCCGACGATATTGGACTTTAGTAACAAGGTCCAACTTTATTTGTACTTTGCTGTTGACTAATTAACATCAACAATTATAGCTCACAATATATCTCACCATTAACAGCTTGATGAGAATTTAGTTTGAAAATGTTCTCTCCTGCAGGAAATGTTTGCGGTTTAAATCCATGCTTAAATGGAGCGACATGTACGAACTTGCCTGATGCCAAGTATAGTTGCCGCTGCACGATAAGTTGGAAAGGGAAAAGATGTGACGGTACAGATGTTTCCTAAATTTTATTTATATATCATGTCACGGGAACACAATACAGGAAAGCCGTTGAATATTCCGAATATGGTTATTGGTTGAGGCTAATGGCGTCACGATCAAACAATTAGGAGACAAAAATATTTGATGCGTTGTAATCAAGAATACTTGTTATACACTGTATTTATGTGTTTTGATTGTGAATAACTAATTTTTCACTGTTAATATAAAATGAAAGAAGGGTTTATACTTTTTTTTTTCTCAAAACGCAAGATTAATTCTTTAGCTAGATATTAAAAATATGCAACTGTTGCGTAGCCTGCGTCGCAAACGTAAACTAATCCCGGTTAGTAACGTCTGCGAAGCAGCGCCAAATTCCTTGTTCTGTACCAGAATTTGATTACATGCTGTGATTGGCTCGTCAACAAAAGGCTTTCAGGTTGACGAGCCAATCATAACGCGTACTCAAATTCTGGTACAGAACAAGGAATTTGGCGCTGCTTCGCAGACGTTACTAACCGGAGTTAGTTTACGTCTACTACGCAGCGCTACTGTTGCGTGAGTTACGTGAGAGATTCTTAAAAATTCTTCTCGAAAGCAATCATGCCAATGAAAAGAACCTTCAAAACCTGACAAATCCAGTTTACAGTCTTCAAGTGAAGTATTTTAACCGAAACTAGAAGTTTGGTTTTCGTCAACAGAAGCCTAATCGATTTTTATCCTGAATTGCCATTAATTGTTACAAGTAAGAAACCTTCGACCGGCACAACTATTAGGCCCCGTTTATACGGAGAAAATGTTGTCCCGGGTAGAGGGTCACCCTCCCAGCCGAGGCAACTTTAGCGATCGTTTATATGAGGAAAAATTGACCCCTTTTGCCCGAGCCAGCACCACTCGCGCATGCTCTGATTGTCTCACCTTGACCCGAGTTGACCCGGCTAGGCGAGCCAAAGTGTTTACATGGAGAAAAGTTGGCTCGGCTAGGAGGGTGACCCTACCATCGAAAGAGGGTGACCCGGCTAGGAGGGTCACCCTTTTAGCCGAGCCAACTTTTTGTTTCTCATGTAAACGGTTCGCCAAGTTTTGTAACGAAATGTAGGAAAAGTTGGCTCGCCCAGGGTAGCTCGGGTAGGCG
>JAEMWC010000423.1:717500-720819 GCA_016490735.1 Pachyseris speciosa | reverse complement strand
CTTAATTTTTCATGCGCTTTCTGAAGATCAAAATCTCGCATTCAACTTCATCTTTTCGATCGAAGTTTGTCCTTTACAGTCAAGTCAGGTCAAGCGTACCCCCCTAGGTTACATTAATGAGTTGAACCCGTTTGTTTGAACCCGTTAGTCGTTTCGAATAATGCAATCATTTTTTTTTTAATATTTGAATCGAAGTTCACTTACTGATTGGGCTATGTCCGTAGATGTGTTTGAAAAACGAGTTCGACCAACCAGACCTTTAAAATCCAACAACATTCAGTTCTTTCCGAGGAATCCTGAAATAATAAATTTGTATCCGGCGATGGTAAGCTTATATTTAATAAACACAGCTGATTGCGTACAGCGTTGTAAACAACCAAAAATATTGACGAGAATACTTGCTAAAACTTCGCCTGAAATCCTTTTATCACGAATACGTCTTCTACAAGCTCTATGGGATGTAGAAAGGAAAAAAAGTTCTCGATAATAACATTTACAGTACAGTTTTTCACCTATCATTTTGCAATCACCGTTGGACGCTACGTTGACATAGCTCTCGTGTTTTGGATTTCCCATATAAGGAGGATCTTTCGTTCGCATAGTTCAATCAGCAATCGAAGTTTGATTCGAATATTTAAAACATGATTGCATTATTCGAAACAACTAACGGGTTCAAAGTTCAAATAATCAACTCATTAATGTAATCTACGGGGGTACGCTTGACCTGACTTGACTGTAATCGCGTTAAAGGCATGACAATCAAAAATTAAAAGATATTCCGGAAGGTGAATTTTCAAGTGATAAATAGGAGGAGCGAAATAATTTGCTCAGGAAAAGCTTCAACCCTGGGGGGAGTGAAACACGAAAATTTGGTTTATCAACGGAGTTGATAATGTAAATTGACCACCGTACAGGGATTCGATTAGCTGACGTTTCGAGCGTTTGCCCTTCGTCGGAGCGAATCGAGGAATTGTGGGTTGTGTATGGTTTTATATACAGAAAATGGAGCTACGCTATTGGTGGTAACATGGTAACGTGAAAAACAGGAATAAATTAATTGAATGAAAAGCGCTCGTTGATACCGTGGGGATTAAGAGTGCCAATTTGAAAGATCAGTTTTTGCTCGAGATTTTTACGGCTTTCCGTGGTACCTTGATGTAGGGAAAGGCCGGATGATCGACATGTGTTGTTTGGAATGGTTAGGGAGATTAAAATGCCGAGCGACAGGTTTGGATGCGTCTTTGTCATCTTTTTCAAATCACGAAGATGTTCTTCTCGGAATCGGTCACCTAGTCGTCTTCCTGTTTCGCCGATGTATAACTTTTTGCATAATGTGCAGGTTATGCAATAGATAACATTTGCGGAGGTACACGTGAAACGATCAGTGATCTTAACAGATCGCTTAGGGCCCGATATTTTGTCAGTGTTTTGAATGAAAGGACAAGTTTTGCATCGCGAGCGCGCGCATTTAAAAGTGCCAGGTTGTTCAGTTGTTTTGAATGCGCTTTTAACTAGAAAGTTACCTACATTTTTGTCGCGTTTGAATGAAATCAGCGGTGGTTCCGAAAAGATTCTAGCAGTTTCTGGATCATTTTGCAGTATCTTAAAGTTATTAAGAATGATGCTTTAACTGGGTTATTATGCGGGTGAAATGTGAGGGTGAATGGAATTCTGACATTCTTTTCCTTTTGTGACGTCTGTAGTGCTGACTGTTGATCAATCTGCTGAGCGCGGTGATGGCCCGATTGAACTACAGAATCAGGATAGCCACGTTTCTCGCAAAAATGGCACATTTCCTCTGATTTGTTGGAAAAATCAGAGTCATCACTACATAGACGTCGAAGTCTAAGAAATTGAGAATAGGGAATGGCGTTTTGACATGAGATGGATGTGAAGATGAATACAACAAATAACTGTGAGAATCGGTGGGTTTGTAGTGCACACTGGTACATAAACCGTTGCCGCTGATAAAAACTTTGATATCAAGAAAGGCCAGGGAAGTTTCCGAAATTTCCCAGGTATATTTTAGAGCCGGATGAAAGGAATTAACGGCGGTTATAAATTGGTTGATTTCCTCCTTGCTAGACGAAATTGCGCCGATACAGTCGTCAATGTAGCGACCGTAGAGTTCAGGTTTAGGAACGTTGTTACTGATTGAAGAATTGGTACTCGACGTATCCTACAAAAAGATTGGCGTAGCTAGGTCCCATTTTTGTGCCCATCGCTACACCATTAATTTGCTTGTAATAGTTGTCGGCGAAAGAAAAACAGTTAAGTGTTAAAACTAGTTCAGCTAGGCGGAGTAGCGTTTCCGAGCTAGGTTCCTTGACGGTGCGTTGATCGCAAAAATACTTAAGTGCTTGAAGACCTTCGCCGTTAGGAATGACAGTGTATAGAGATGTAATATCCATAGTGAAATTTAGTTTGTCTTCGCCGGTGAAATTGAAATCGCGGAAAATTTCAAGTGCGTGTTGACTGTCTTTAATGTAAGACGGCAAAGATTTGACGATCGGCGCCATAATCTTGTCTAAATAGCTAGAAATGAGTTCGGTAGGGCAACTACAGGCAGAAACGATAGGTCGACACGCGTTGTTAGGTTTCTGGATTTTGGGTAAAAAGTAAATACACGAGGTTCTCGGAGTAGAACGCGCCAAAATCCAGGAACTTAATTGTAAACTTTTTAACCACTTACACCAAATTAAGAGCCAAAAACTTGTAGGTCCTAAAATTACCAATCAAACGTCATTCGATAACCATAATACCGTAGTTACCATTCCAGAAAATCTTCCGTTAACTGATTCAGAGAAATCTGTTCTCAGTTAGGGCCTTAATTTTGTTCCAATTGCTAAACGCACCAACGAATTTTCAGTTAAGCAGGACGTCGAAAAATTCCTTCGCCGCATTCAGTTAAAAGCTTTTTTCCACGACAAAGACGACGATTCTAACACCTCTGATAAAGATATTTTTGAAACACTTCGTGTTTGCAAATCAAAATGGACTCCCCAGAGGGCCAGTTCCCCTCTTTAGAGTTTTTCATCAAAAAATGCCGTCGTGACGTTCAAAAACTAAAATTCTATGGAGACACTAAATTTTCCAACCTTTCTTCGGAAGAGTGGGCGGCGCTCATAAATCTTAGCAAGCGGAAAGATGTAATTGTCAAATCGGCCGACAAAGGCGGCGCGGTAGTTGTTTGGCGGTCCGACCTTTACAGAGAAGAAGCTTTGCGGCAACTTTCTGACACCTCCTTTTATGCTAAAGTCGAGAATGATCTCACTTCCACCAACCAAAAAATTGTCAAAGACACGATTCAGGACCTAAT
>JAEMWC010000423.1:702500-715000 GCA_016490735.1 Pachyseris speciosa | reverse complement strand
AGATGAAAGGTGCCTCTCAATTCTCTCCCAATATTTTGATCTTTTTAATGAGTGTCTTAACTGTGTAAGCACCATGTTATAATTAAAAGATATGGGGTCACCATGTTCGATGAAATGGTTTATGCTGTTTTGGCTGCAAACTACTACGCCACGGAAATGAACAAAACGTGTTTACCAATAATAACAAATTTCTTTGATACCATTATTGTAGTATCATCTCCTCAAGAGGTGTGCCATTTATTCCTCAAGGAATCCTTCAAAATATTTATAATTGCCGCAATTAAAATGTAGGAAACTGGATTCAGTCCCTTTTAATCACAATATCCTTGGTTATCTTATAGCCCGATGGGACAGAACTGTTCAACTTTGTCCACGGATATCGGTCTTGGGATGATTACCTGCGGAACATGGCAGCAGATGGTACATGGGGCGAACACGTCATTCTTCATGCTGCGGCAAACTGCTTTGAAACACCCATACACGTGATCAGCAGTCTGTCTCATGACCTGACCATTAACCCTGAACATGATGTTGGCGGCAGTAGCCAGCTTGTGCTGGGGCACGTTCACGAGCATCACTTTGTTAGCCTGCAACCCAAACCAGGTAAAAGAACTAACACACATCTAACTAAACATAAACCAGTTAGAGGGGTTTATTTCATTTTGTGTTTACTCACCTGTATCTCTCAAAAACACAGCGCATTTTTGAAGCCTACAAAGTTATTTATGAAAAGTCTTCTGACATGAAAGCAGGATATCAGATGGGACACATGGAACTTGATACTGTATTGATTTTCTGTGGCTGTTGAAACGTATCTGAAAAGTAACTTACTTTTCAGATACGTTTCAACAGCCACAGAAAATCTATGAGATGTAAAGTTTTCTTTTCATGCTTAAGATGCAAAATGGGCGACCCCGTAGAAACAACTGAAAATAAGTCCTAATGATATAACGCAATCAACTCATTGAAGTCAATATATTCATCGTGTTTTCAAGAATTTTGTGGATGCCCAATTTGAAGGGCCTACCCTGCACTTTCTTAATCACGCCCTCTTATGGTTCTTAGCAATGGTTTCCAGTTTGATGAATCAATGCCATTACTCCTTGTCACTTCACCTTCTAGACATTCCAATCATACGCATTGGTAAAGAGGTTGTGGCGTTATACGTTATGATATGGCTACAGTAAAACCGGTTATTCACAATGTAACTTATCTTCGTTGAGATTGATGTGTATCGCAAGCACGTTTCGCCGCAGAGCTTTGCAGAAATTGGAGTAGTTCATTTTTAGTCGAAAGTAACTAATTTTTATCATTGTAGAGTTCTTGTATTAGCGTGGATTCCCTTTTTGGAAGCTTTAATGTCTTCTAAGAGGTTTTTTAATGTGGCGGATCCAAGCTAATTGACTAGCAACTGGAAACTGAGACGTAATTAAGACGTGAAACACAACACGGGGGTCACCAAACTTGCTTGTGAGATAAACACAGTTAGACAGTGACCATAACTTGCTTAGCAATGAAAAGGCAACGTGTAGTATATCAAGTTAGAAGGACTGAAAATTATTGATCCATTAAACAACAGGGTCGCGAAAGTACTTCAAATCATTCGGGGTACCTAAAGAATCTCAGAATAAATACTCCGGTGTATTTTATCAATGCAGATGACGGAGTAAAGGAATTAGAGGAACAAGAAGGAAAGTCAGACCAAGAGCAGAAGGTAGAGGGAGCAGCAGAAGAAGATGCAGGAGATGAAGTGAATAAAGCAGAAAGTGAAGAAAGGGTGACACATGCAGAGCCCAAAACTGTGCAAACAGAAACTGAGGATTTTGAGGCAGCAGTCGATGAAATGGCGACAGCAGCAATTTCTGAGGTCACTGAACCAGCAGAAGCTGACGTGGCGGAGTCAGAAAATCCTGAGGTAACGGAAGATGAAAGTGGTAGAGAGGACACCAAGGTGGCATCAGCAGATACGGAGTCGGTAGGATCAGTAGATGATAGCGATGGTAAAGTAGCAGCAGATGTAGAGCCAACAGAAAAAGCGGGAGAGGAAGAAGCTAAAGCGGCTGTAGATGGAGGTGCACAAACTGCCGATGAAGCACAAGTTGAAGTAGCAGAAGAAGCAGAAGCTGAAGTAGATGAGGAAGCAGACACTGAAATGATGGAGGAACCTGTGCATGTAGCACAGAAACCTAAAGAACATGAGGCGAAAATGGCAGCAGCAGATGTCGAATTGCCGAAACCAGCAAATGCTGATGAGGAGGTGAAAGCAGCGGACACTATCGCCATGGAGGCGGTCGATGCTGAAGATAGAAAGGAAGTAGGTGCTGAAGCTACAGATGGACCAGAGGCCGAAGGAGTGAGGGCGACATCTGTTGAAGTGGCTGAGGAAGAAGAATCTCAATCAAGGGAAATAACAGATACGGAGGTGGCAGAGACAGCAGATGCTGAAATGGTTAACGTAAGCCACACCGCAGCAGCCAAAGAGGGAGAAGTCCACAGCGTGGAAGTAGAAAAAGCAGATGCTGATGTGCCAAAGGAGGAGGCAAGTGATTCTGAATCACGTGAGGAAACAAGTGAAGGAGTAGTGGAAGCAGCAGTAACTGAAGTGGCAAGTTCTGCGGAAAGTCAAGCCGCAAAAGTAACTGATGCTCAAATCGCATAAACACAGATGGTTAAGTGGATAACGCAGCAGAAGCTCAGGTGTCTAAAAAAGCGTCAGCCCTGACGCACCCTTACATGTACAAAGAGTAGTCGTACAATGAAATATTTTACTCATCTTGCTTTGAAATGGTAGCTTAGTTGTATTGTTTATCTCACGAACTAGTAGTCATGTTAATGTGGATCACGAGGTTTCGTCCCATCTGCTGGTTTTCACTCGACAGGCTATGGTGCCGACTGGCAACCTAGTGTTATAAGTAGCACAATGACATTGGGTGACTAACAGATTTCCATTAATAGCAATTAATAACGGGATTGAGATTCGAGAAGCATGGAAATCCACAATTAAACAACAGTAAAGAGGTTTGAAATGAACCAATCACCAACCGCCACTCTGCTACGCGGACAGGTGACATCATCGACTGAAGAAGTATGCTCCAAATGTCGTGATTCACATCCAAGTAACGACATGTATATTAAGGTACACGATAAAGCTTTCGCTCTCAAGTAGCTAACGTCGCTAACTTTAGTAATTGAGTTAGGCTAGACCCCCAGTCCTGTATTTCATGCAGACTCAATTTGCGTTTTACGGGTTATTATATTGTAAACTGTATACTCAGTAAGCACAGCCTCATTAAGGTGTATTCGGTAGGATTGTAGTAGGGTCATGCAGGTACGGGGTAAAGTGGGGCTCACACTTTTTTGTCTAGAGCAGACTTGTAATTTGCATGCATATACTCGTTGCCCTTTGTATTCGTCAGGCAGCAATCATACTTGGTGCTCTTTTTTCAGTGTTGAAAGGACTGAATACCAAAATGTCGCTATGCTTGCCTTATCTTGGTGCAGTAAGTGTTTTCAGATTGTTCTGTGCACAGTGCATGCACTGAAAGGTAGAATAGATCTCTATGTATTGAATTTGTGCTCATAGGTGGGTATTGACTCCACCAAGGTGCTGTGAAAAACAAATATGAATATGAAGGGCGTGCGGTATTTAGACGGCAAATAAGTCACTATTAACTAAGAGTGTTTAAATTAGGTGTGGAGGCAACATTTCAATACGATCAGAGCGTTGTTGATAATAAAGTTTTTGATGAAACCAGTTGGAAAGCGGTAAAAACATTAACGACAAACTCTTATAGTTTGGGAAACGTCTGCTGCTATGGAGAGTTCCGTAAATCGTTGCGATTTCAAGGTTGGCACCGCTCTCGAAAAGAGACATTTTGTGTAGCTTACGGTATATGCATTATCTATTACCTATTATCCACTGCAATTAAGTGTTCTTTTACTACCAGCCAATTTTACATATACCAACATAAAAAGTGATTTAATCAGGTTCTGTATCCTAAGCCGCAAGGTTAAGAAAGTCCACGATGAGTATACTTTAAGTATACCCAGAGTGTAATGTTCCGTAACCTCGTGTCCATTATAAATAACGAGGCGTATCTGAATCTCGACAGATAGAAAAGTTCTTCAAAAGGGGAATGGAAGCATGGATAACTTTTGATTCAAAGTGTGTCTTAAGCAGCTTTTATGGACGTAGATGGGGCAGTGATTACTATTTGGTTAGAAACTGAAAAATGGCACCACCCTACAAAAAGATTGGGAAACGGTCACTCATGCTGAGTTAAAACTCAGCAAAATGGAAGGTGCCCCCAAATTTAACATGTCTGTATGAACTGGCTCCTGATTGCACAAAAAAATCCTCTCTCCTAGAATTACAGATAATCTGTAACTAGCCTTTGCTTTTTGGTAAAAAAAGGGTTATGTATACTCAGTATACTTTGAGAAGTGTTCATGTGAAAGTCCTTTAGTGGCTCATAGGACTTTTTGAAGGACAAAAGTGCACTAAGTTTGATCCTTTGTAGGAAACGCAATATTGTTTACCCTGACAATACAATACCGTACCCGTTTTCTTGTAAAGCAGTGCTGTTAATTTGATAAATAAAATAATTGAGAGAGATAAAAAGGTGAAGTGCTTGGAATTACTTGGAATTGCATAACCTGTGCAGTGTGCAAAAAGTTACACATCGGTGAAACAGGAAGAAGACTACGCGACCAATTCCGGGAACACCTACGTGATAGATGACAAAGACGCATCCGAACAAGTCGCCCGGCATTTTAAGGTTGCCGTATACCTTCAGGGGTGTCTCTAATCTAAGGGCTGTAGCGGCTCCGTACTACAGCCCAGATACCATAAATCCTATATCAAATTAAAGCTAATGGTACTAGCTATTCGAATATTTCATTTAATTTTGTAAGATTAAGAGTCTAAACTAGAAGGTCTAAATCAACTTTTGAAAGCTACAACTAAATTTGATTTTTTATATTTGGGGAAGTTGATATTTTTCTGAAAGTCTGACACCCAGAAGCTAAAAAAAAAGCGTGTTGGGGTTTTCCTTTATTCGATTGCCTTCAAAAGTTACAGAGCATTTTCATATTCGCTAGAAAAAATATCGACCGACCGCACGAAAATGGCTCTTACCGAAAAACGGTTTTGAATTATCTAATTCCCCAACATGTTTTTGTTGAAGATACGTTAATCTAGCGGCTGTTCAAATTTCATCAAAATCGAACAAATCGCTCTTGAGTTGTAACTCTCGAAAGTGTTCCCTTCGAGACAAACAATAAACTTTCCGAAAACAGCGCTAAAAAAAATTTTCACTACACAAACAAACACCGCCCCCAAACACCTCTAGTGACGATCGGCCAATCAAGTGCAATGTACGCTAACTTTTCTTCCGGTCACTTACTGCGGAAATTTTCCGCGTAATTTTATCTCCACACAAACACTCGTGCTTCAAACGGTTCATTGGTTTATTATTATGTCCCATACTGTCCGTCTTTGACTTTGTTTACTTGACCCACAGTCAAGCCGAAAAACTAAAGCGCACATCCTTCATAAAACAAAGCAACTTTTTCGCATCCAATATTCCCGCGCAACTCGCTTGGCTGCATTCGCATTTTAAAATATACCGTTAACGTCGACTTTTTAATGGCATCTTGTTTCAAGTGCGATCAGCTACGACAAAAGAAAAACTTTTGTTTTTGTATGTCAGCTTCACTATTCTGATCCTCGTCATACAAACCTGTCACATACTGGGGTGATAAACTATGACCCTTCCACGCGCTAGAAATTGGCCTATTGCGTCTGATGATTTCTAAGGTATCAGGCCCTTCAAACAGTAAAGAATATGAACTGTATATAGATTGCATACTGTGACACCAGTGATCAATACGTTAAGGCGTCGATGTCGACGGGCCAAGGAGAACGTGACGATTTCGGAGAGAAGTAAGCTAAATAAACCGAGGCCTGGATATCAAAGGGTTAATCTATTCAAAATATTTACTAGAAAAGCTACACATCATATTGATCCACTGAACATTGTTAGTCTGAATATTTCAGTTAATCCCATAAAATATCCACATTAATTAACAGCAGATTTTACAACCCGTCTGGGCGTGCAAACAAGCCCTTAACATGTAACTCACACAAAAAGGCAAATTTCAAAGCCAGACAATCAGACAAGGTTTCAGACCTTGCAATTCTTTTTCTGTTTATTGAGCTATAAATTCCTTATAGCTGTGTGCCTGCCTGCAATATAGTGGATTAGTGGCTGCGATACTGAATTCATAACAGACAGGCCACTTGGGAAAGGTTAGTTTTGTCACGAAGAATATTCTTATGCAAGAGCTCAGAATTGACCGAGGTCCAGTACATATGTAAATTTGGAGGGTTGAATATTTCCTAGAAAAATTGGGTGGGTGTGTGTAGCCCCCTTCTTGAAACCCCTACCCTATTTCAGACCAGATCAAAAATTCGATACTTTTTTTTCCGACCTATTTCAGATTTATTTCACGTACACGGTTGGCGTAAACATAATTTGATAATGACGTTTGTTGGTGGTCTTCTCGCCTTATGATGAAGTAGCTTCTTCTAAAAACATACCCAATTCAAGACTAGAGTGCACAAACCATACCCTATTTCAGACCAAAATGGTCAAAACCGATACCCTATTTCAGACAGGCTAAAAAACTTTTTTCGTCTGTTTTCAAACCGGCTAAAACACCATACCCTTTGAGCCCGCACATACCTGTGTAGTCCACATAAGGGAGTAACCCCCCCTCCATCTCACCGGGAATTTTCCAGACCTGAACATTGTAATAACGGGGTATGTTAAATACCTGGGGTTAAATAATTGTGTTTATATAGATTGTAGGTAATCAATTTCGTTTTGGGCAGGCTCGTGAGCTTTGAATTCCTTATCCTCAAACAACTTTGAGCCGCGCAAGATCTGCCGCTCGTCGCCGCTGCTTTCACGGCTTAATTTTCTTGAAGAACAAATAACGGATAACCAAAATTCATTCTGGGAACAATGGCCTCTTGATCTCATCTAACAATTTTGATATCATGTCGCACGTGAGGATCAGGGAGAACGCATATAAAATTCTAGTTTTAATTAGGGAGAGAAGGACATTTAAATACCCATCAATTAATTCAACTTACATTGCAGATGAAATCC
This sequence comes from Pachyseris speciosa, assembly GCA_016490735.1. Lineage (NCBI taxonomy): Eukaryota > Metazoa > Cnidaria > Anthozoa > Scleractinia > Pachyseridae > Pachyseris > Pachyseris speciosa. The sequence goes on along the minus strand of JAEMWC010000423.1, from coordinate 707,825 downwards.
TATACCGTCATCAGCTTTAGTGGTATCTCAACCACACTGGTTTAGAGCCATAAGAGAAACTAAACGACGACTTAATGACTGTTTTAACAAACATCGCAGAACAGTTGACATTAACAAACCAACAGCTCTAAATCCATAGCAGTATCAGAACATTTTCTTGTTTGTTTTTATTATTTATAACCTCTTTTGTACAATGTTTAAGCATAGACAAGAGGAAACAGACATTAGTTTGAAGCTCCATACGCGTCCAAAAAGTGGAGCTCAACGACAGTTCTACTGACGCCGTTTATAGTGCAAATCTATCGATATTTTGCTCCATATACCAACGGTGTACAGTTTCTCAATTGCTGCTGGCACCCACGGTTACAGAAATTTCCTCCCAGTGTTGGAGGATTTGAATGAAATAATATTGAACTCTCAAATAATAACTGAATGATATTATATTTTTGACAGGGCTTCAATTTGCAAACTGACGATTTTCTTAGTCGCTGCCGGGTTATCTTTTTTTTTTCTTTGCTGTGTACGTACACTTGTTTATGAAAATTACAAAAGGGAACATAGTGCAGAAGTAATCGTTTTATCCGGGTTTCCGGATTAAGAGGACTCACAGCGATTAACGTAACGAACACGTTTTTTTTTTTCCATCGAAACAAAAACAAAAACATACAATTTGCAGGCTTCAGAACAATGTTTACTGTTTTAACCATAACTCAAACCTCACGCTTATCCAAATAGCCTCGTACTGAAAACTAATGTTCTTTAAATGTTTCAAACGTGACAATGAACGTATTAACCTGAGAGCCCGCAGCTTCCCCTAGTACCGAAGTAAATATCGCATTTTCAAAGTCTGATTGAGTAAAGCGGATTGAGTCTTTTCGCTTGAGGCAAAGCGGTGTAAAATTAAACTCTTGCCGAACCCGCTGACATAATCATGAACACATCTTTCCAACGAGCCAAGTTTCCAGAGGGAAGTTTCTTTCACACGTTGAAAATCTCCGAGAAAACAAAAATCTAGGAATTCTCCAAGGCACGCGGCAAATCGTGCTTGCCAGGATGTTGATCGAATAATAACCACACTGCCTGTGAGTGTTGATGTTTTCTCTCAATTATGTCTAGATTGACCAATCGGAGGGTACCCCAGCTGGTATACCATACAGGCTCTCCTTTCGTCCCCTCCCCCAGTCCCCGCGCGATTTTCTTCCCTCGTTCTTTGTTTTCTTCGCTCGCCCCAAATATCTGAGAGACTGGAACAGGCTATAATATTGTTTAAATTGGGACTTTTACAAATTGAAAAAAAAAAAGCTTAAAATGCTACTGAAAATAACAACAACAGCAGCAACAACAGCAAAAACAACAATAATAATAATAACTTCACAGTAATTTTTAAAGAGTTATTTTAACTCCAAAAGTGGAGTTAAAATTTTAGGTTAAATATAACCCCTTTTTTAACTCCTTTTTAAGGGTTATAATGACTCCAGTGTGGGAGTCACTTTAACTCTGCAAAAGGAGTTATTTAAACTCCAAAAGGGAGTTACTGTAACTCCAAATGTGGAGTTAAAATGTTAGGTTAAATATAACTCCTTTTTGGGGGTCATTTTAACTCCCATTTTTAACTCCAATTCTGGAGTTGTATTACAGTCTGTAGCTCCAACAAGGGAGTGATTTTAACTCTGCCCCATAAAAGAGTAGAGTTATTTCAACTCCATAATCAGGGTTATAGTCACTCCGGCATTAGAGGTAAAGTAATTCCAGCACAGTCACCCTATGTAGTTTTAAGATGAAAACAACAGATCACACAAATTGACTGTAACATGTTTAATTCAATCAGATTTCATTTTCTTATCTGAACACCAGTTTCTTGCATACTATGAATTATCGTTGACATTTGAAATGTAAATTTCTAATATGGTTATATTGATAAATAAAGAATGTGCAAGTATGTATGATTAAACACGACACTCTTTCCAGGTATGAAAGTCAAATTTGAAGAACATTTGAATTTAAACGACTATACAACAAAATTCAATCTGTTTGTTTGAACACAACTCTATCTTTTCTTTAAAAAAATATAACTGGCTTATAATTTAATTTTCATAAGGCTCTATCAGGAACAAGATACACATGGTATGTGTACATTAAAAACATTTTAAACTTTGTTTTTGGCTGAAGCCTTAACAGAACACTATCACATAAGCACATTTGCCAGTTACTCAAATTTAAACTTGAAAAATTCAGTTTGATGTGCCAAATTTAAAATGGCATGGACAAGTTGGCAATGGTTATAGTAAAAAGTTCAGAAACTCTGGGCAAACATGAATATTTGATTCCTTTAAGAGAGGAAAAAAGAATTGTTAAATGTTTTGAAGTCAACTCATGACAGTGGCCCCTTAAAGAAACATTGAAATTATGAGAAGGCAGAGGTGAACTTGTTCACTGCCACTCTCTTTGTTGCTTCTTGGCGTCTGTCTTCACAAAATAGAAATACATTGCCACACTCGGTGGGGTATATATTTAAATATTTAACAAGCCACATGAAGCCCCACTACAATGCCACGTTGCTTGTCCCCAGAGAAATCACTTCAACTCCCTCCAATGCAATACACAGCAGGGTCCAGTTGTTCAAAGCACGATTAAGCTATGTAATCACTGGTTAGAGCAAACTTTGAGTACAGTCTTCATTGTAAATACTGGTAGTGTTCAACAAAAACATTTCAAAAAGACTTTCATCCTTAAGTTTTGATTGGAATTTAACTTTACTTTAAGCGTACAATTTGATTTACAAAACTTTCTCAACGAGTGAGATTAAGACTGGGTTAGCGTTAATTGTCTTTCGAACAACCGGGGCCAGGTCCTTAAGTCACCAATGCCTATAATCCTTGGGGAGCTTTGGTGTTCCTTGTTTCCACATCAATGGACTCTACATACATCCTACAAAAAGAATGTATTCAGTACTTGAGTATCTAGACATCAGTTTCAGCATGATTATCTTTTTATGCAACTGTGTGCATTGTAAACCCCAGATATGAAATTTTAAAAGTTGTCATTATTCCCCACTGTTGCATGGTCTACCTGAGGCAGCCATTATTAGTGGTCGTCATGCAACAGTGCTCCCTTAGTGTTGTGTCAACCACTAATAATGGCTGTTTGGGAGACTGCACTGTCAGAGTCACTGGTACGTAGATGTTATGATGCAAACAAACAAAACTGCCATGTCCATTTCAGCAAAAAAAGCAACTCAAATATATAATCTGCTTGAGGTTACAGTATATGATCACCCATGATTATTATTTTAGAGGAAACATTTACTATTATGAAATCCTAAATAGTTGCCAAAGAACTGATCAAACTCAGCCTTCATGTTAAAAGAAAGGAAATATACACATTTAACTATACAAGCTTCTGCCTCATATCAAAAAGACTACAACTTGTAGTTTGTGCTGTGTGATATGAATGAAGTTGCATGAGATTACATATACATCTTGAATGTGAGGTGCTACATAAAAAACACCTAGTCAAACACTCAAATAAATAAATCTCACACAGCCAAATAGCCCTGAATAAAGTGAATAATAATAACAATAACAACAAAAACAACAACATCATCGCAATTAATTCACTTGTGACTGTGTTTAACAGGGTTTACTGTCCAAATTTAGCAACATCCAAATAAAAATATTTCAATTCCTGCATCCTGAGAAATATTTCCGGCACAGCAAGAAACAAGGTATACAACATTTTCCTTCATTAATATTCTTTGGAACAAATAGCCATGTTTGCCATCTAACCAACAAGCACAGCATTTGTAGTTGAATTATGAAAGGTTCATTTCTTTGCCATTTTGGATTTGTAGCAGACTTTCTTCAAATTAAGATGTATGCTTTGTACATGGTCATGTAGCCAATAATTGCACTGTCTCAAAACTTACCTCGTCATTTATAAGATTATCAATGGACTCTTGAATTGCTTATATTAACTGCAGACTGTATTGAGAAATCTTGCTAACTCTTCATCCATGGTTATCTAAGACAAATAACACAAATAACAAGTTTATTTTCCTCCGTTAGCAATGCAACACTTTGATAAGTTGACAGACATTAACATACATGAAAACTTTTGAAAATAATTGTTCATTTCTTGTTCGGACGCCATACTATTATAAATTCAGTGAAACTTCAAACTATTTAGTTACGTTGAGACTGAATAATCGTCTTTAGAACGGATAGAGATGGATTACAACGTGAACGCTTCGAAGTTTTGTGCTTGTATTTTGCTACAAAAATCACTCAATAACTCGTTGTGGTTTGCTGTTTCTGCGAAAATTCACTTGATTTTCGGAAAGGTTTACGGGAGCAAAATCACAACCGTTAAGCTAACACGTTACATGCAGCATTCACCACCGCCTCCTTTGTCAGTATTCTTACAAATAAACTGTTAAAGCGAGGCAAATCGACTAAAAAGAAACACAAGTCTCTAAAACACTTACCTGATAGAGTTTCTTTCGTACATGAAGATAAATGCACGCCGATTCAATACAATTTTCAATACCAACCGCCACTGGCGCAAACCTTTGAACGCGAGGTCGCTCACGTGTTACATCACGTGTTCTAATCATTTTCTTGTAGGGTAGGGAGCGTGACCAGTGATAAGAGAGTGACCTTTGGTGATTACATTGTACTGCCAATATTTCATCCATTTATCCTTCGATCCGTGGGATTATTTTTCTCGAACTTTCCCTTCTTCTCAAACCTGTATTCCCTAGATACAAGGGAAGGGAAGGAAAGCTTCAGAAGCTTACCGGGGTGGATGATCCAATGCAAATGTATGAGCGCCCGTGTCGGCCGCTTAATTTTAGAGCACAAGAATTTTTACCATTTTACCATTTTATACGTCTATTTTTACTGTTTTTCCTTCATTAATCTACTCCTAACACGATGAATGGCAATATTTTGCGTTACTCAAGGAACACTTTGCTCTCAATCCGACATTTCATGAAGATTCCTTTGGCTGGTCAACGCCTCTCTGGTCAACTCTGGGATAACTTGTTCTACTGGAAGATATTAAAGCCGACACGAGGTCAGCGTGGAGGGAATCATCTAAGAAATCATTTGATTAGAGCTATTAATCCTTCTACAAGCCGAGAGCCAGTGGTTTTATTCAGAAACGGAGTAAACCGATCCAACTTATCAAACTTATTAAATATTCAAGTCAAGAAGCCTGCTACTTCGAAATCTACATGTTTGAACTCTCCTGGGGCCGCTTCAACTGATCACAACACAGTCACCTCGAAGCTCAAAATGATCCATCTCAACATTCGTTCTTTACGAA
>JAEMWC010000423.1:657500-697500 GCA_016490735.1 Pachyseris speciosa | reverse complement strand
TAGTTTCTGGGGTTCATACTTTCAGAAAATTATCACGGCATCATTTTAAAAACCCTGACAAGTTATCTTTGTCATCCAAGATAATGCCGATGAACGGAAAGAGTTTGAACCGATTTATAGGTTAATCTTTGTCCGGGGCGGGGGCTAAAGTACAAGTCACATTCCAGAAGTCACAGGTACAGGTCACAGCTTTTATGATTGGTAACTAAGCCAAACAGTTTGTCCCCAATCTAAAAGAAAAATTCTGGATAGTGATTAGAGTTAGGAGACACTTTTGGGCTTCTTTATTTATCTGTAGGACAGTGACCTGTGTGTTGACCTTTGGAATGTGACCTGTACTTTAGAGACCGTATATTTTTTTACGAGGGACGTGGGGAGGGGGGGGGGGGGGGTGGGTGGCTGGTGGAATTTTGGGAAGCACCATTTTAAAATGGCTTGACTCCCCCTCAGCTTGCCAATTTTTTTCACATGCCCCTCCCCCCCTTAAAGCGGTAATTTTTTTTCGGATGACCCCCCCTAAGATAATTAACCCTCTCCCAAGAGTTTACCTTTTTCAGAAGGGTATCACTGCCTTTTTTAATATTTTCTGTTATTCCCTACTTTACATGATTGTGCTTGCTATGAAGACACCACAATATTTACAAATTCTATACTAGAGAGAGCCCAGGGCCCGCGCAGCAAGTTTGCAACTGGGGGGGGGGGGAGGTGTCTCACTTCAAATGCGTTAGCGTGAGTGAACTAGGGGGGTCCGGGGGCATGCTGCCCCGGGAAATTCTAAATTAAAGTCCTCTCAAATGGTTGGAAATGCATTCCCCCAGAGTCAATGGCATCACATTCAGTGATACTCATCATTGTCACTTCATCCGTTTCACTGCTGTCAGCGCTTGCCCTGTTGTCATCAGTTGTGTCAATGTCCTGGCATTTCTCAGTGTTGGTTGGCCAGCTCTGAGAGGACTCGTCTGCTGCAAGCAATGTCTTACAATTGCCTTTACTTTCTCATTCTTGCTGCTCTTCAAATGCTGCTTCAGTGCGTGGTGACCTTGGTGGTTTTACGTATTTTTTAAGCTTGTTTACATCTTCACACTGGTCAGTCCAAGGATAATCCTCATATGATTAGCTTTTGCCTCCCTACTTTCCTTCGCCTTTCCTTCTTAAATTCCAGCACTTCAAGACGCTGAAGATAATCCCCCACAAACGTTGATTTGAAAATAAGCTTATCTGCAAATAGAGCAACGCTCGTTGGTTCGGATAAAACCAGCCGGCCACTTCCTTGCTCTTTCTTCGCTTGGATCCTTGGCTGCCAGTCATCCTCACAGAAATAGGGAGCTTAAGGGCCCAGTAAAGTATCTTTTGATGCCGTTGCTAGGGAAAAATCAATTTGCTATAACTCTGCACATGTATGCTTCAATTGGACCAAATTTGGACAATACCCATAGGGGGCAAATATGGTCCAGTACATGACGTCATCGGACCACGCCCAATGTCACGTGACCAGAAACAGAAAAATGCATTTTAACTAAATGGCTTAAACCTTTTACCCTCATTTTCTGTACAGTAACAATACAAAAGCCGTTTTGAAGAAATTTAAGCATGCGTTTTGGCTTATGATAAAAAATAAAAAAATGAGAATGGAAAATGTGCTTCTTTGACCACTCTTTTGAGCATAATTTTTTTGTTTTTTCATTTTGTCGCAAGACCCATGCTTGAATTCCAAGAAAATATGATGTTCTTTCGAATTGTTTTAAAATCCAGCAACTACATTTATCTCTCGGGGAGAAAAGTCAATTTTTTCGCGGCACCGGAAGTGGCGAGCGAATTTTCAGCAGCCTGGTGCCTAAGCATTGTGGCCAGTCACATCTGTGTTTTGTTTTATCGAACAAAATTCGAATTCAGTTTCTTTTTCACAGTCACGGTGTTGTAGATTACTTAAATTACTGTTAACTAGGTTCTCAAGCGAGGCTGATGTTGTAAGGAGAAGCTGTCCATCACAAGTTTCGAGCTCACCATTATCAGTCAGGCTTTCTATCGAGTGGTTAAAGTGGTTAGCATTAATTTTTGATGTAAGAATGAAATTCTTGTGATCTAGAGCTGCTTTCAAGGATGTTCACCGTCTTTTGCTCCATGCTGTCTTGGGAGAGCTTCGTTTATTTGTGTTATATTTAAACAATGGAGTTTCTCAGGTTCACAGGATCGCACAGTTTTATCGCAAGAGACGTCAGAGAGTTTCGGAGCGGTCAAAAAGGCCGCGAACACAGAGTTTCTTTTTTAGTTTGCAGGTGATGATAGCGCAATACTAATTTCAGTTTGTGTCTCTGCATCTTTGAGATTTCGATTTCCAACCTGACACTGGAAATCATTTACTGTCACCTTTTCGAGATTTCCCCATCGACATGCAACCATCGCTGCGGCTTTCTGTTTACGTACGTACGTGGATGACATTTTCAAGCAGAACACTCAAGTTTCAAAAATAAAGGTGCGACTCACATGTTGTAAACGTAAAGCAGAAAATTCAGGGGCACCCAACGACAAGTTTCGGTAGATATCTTTTCGGTGGAGGGTAGTTCGCCTTGGGCTTTCGGTGTCGATTAAAGAGTGCACTCGGCCAAAAAGATTCGCAATGGAGAAATAAAGGCCCCTGAGGTTTTCGGAAAGGTCATAATTGCTGTTTTTGGCAGTTGAAAACGTCATCTAACATTTTCGGAAAGAAAATGATTCCCTAGAAAGTTCGTGGAAAGTTCATTTCAGCTTGAATTTTCTCAAAGAAGATTTTGTTCCCTAACATTTTCGGGCAATTAAAACTTCAGCTAGGGAGTCCGAACAGATGAAATTTTTCTAGCTAACGAAAACATCACTTAAAACAGACTTCAAACACCGTAAGGTACTTAAAAATGCCTTTCCACAGCTTTTGGTTGATTTGGCTCTTTGGGTGCCCCTGAAAATCAATTAATAAAAATGTAAACAAAAGGTTTTCGATCTTGTATTTGTTGCAACGAAGCAAAAAAAGGTTACCGGCGACTTGAACGAGCCAGCGACCGGCCGACGCGGAAGAAAGCGCGCGAAAAAATTTGGGCTGACCGGAAGTGAAATTGCACTTGGTTAGCAACCGTGTACCTTAGCAACGAGATACTTCAATGGGCCCTTAAGCATCGACGACGAATGGGACGACGACGACGGAATAATGACGTCATGTCTAGAAAAATTTCACGCGCGGGTTTCGTTTTCGGCGGGAAAAATGAAAAGTTAAGCAAAGGCTCGGGAGAACGAAAGCCTTTGAAATTTCGTTTCAAAATGACATCGTTTAAGGACATTCAAACTTTACTTCCTCTCTTTCACGACGATGGTTTGATCGATGATGAATTCTTGTTGCTTTACGACCTTTATTCGTCAACTAACCCAGATTTTCCGTACCACATATACCCTGCATTTGACCTTGACGAACTCGACGAATCTGAGTGCTTGGCCGAATTTAGATTTAGAAAACGGGATATTGTGGCTCTAAGAGATGTTCTTCAAATTCCTGCCATCATTGAATGTGAGCAAAGGTCTGTTTGTAACGGTGTGGAGGGTCTGTGTATTCTTTTGAGGCGGTTGTCCTATCCGTGCAGATATGGCGACATGATACAAAGGTTTGCAAAGCCAGTACCAATTCTTTGCATGGTTGCCAATAAGTTGTTCGACCACATATATAATCATCACGGACATAGGGTTACCGAATGGAACCAGGACGTTTTAGCTCCAGTTAAACTTCAGACCTACGTTGACGCAATTACAGCCAGGGGTGCCCCATTGGAAAATTGTTTTGGTTTCGTCGATGGGACTGTCCGCCCGATATCACGTCCAGGAGCCAACCAGCGTTTGGTGTATAATGGCCATAAAAGGGTTCACGCGCTGAAGTTTCAAAGCGTTGCATTACCGAACGGTTTAATTGGTAACCTTTATGGCCCAGTTGGTAAGTGTAACCATAACTATGACCTTCTTTTAGAAAACCTGAAATTCCTCTAGTTGTTGTTGCAGTAGTAATAACAATGATTATAATTGTGAGAAAAATTAGACTGATCTTTTGAAAGCACTGGGAAATTTTCATAGAAGTTTTCAACACGAGACTAGTAACACTATTTTCTTAAACTATTTTACCATATGTATGGTGCCCAATGAAAACAATAAAAAAGCACATCAACAGGTAAACAAAGACCATGAATTAAACTTACTTTCCAACCGTAAAAATAAGTGAAAAAAGTTAACACAGGTTATTCATTCAAATTTACGGATTTAACCCTGCAGGCCAGCCCCTCTGTATCTACGGAGATCCTGCTTATCCACTAAGAATCCACCTACAAGGTCCTTTCAAGTACGGTGTTCTTACCCCCCAGATGGAGCAATATAATAAAGCAATGAGTGCTGTGAGAAGTTCAGTGGAGTGGCTATTTGGAGATGTTGTAAACTCCTTCAAGTTCCTGGACTTCAAAAAAAATTTAAAACTAATGCTGAGCAGTATTGGAAAAATGTATGTTGTTTCTGTTCTACTCAGGAATGCCCTCACCTGTCTATATGGAAATGAAACATCTGATTATTTTGATCTCAGTCCACCAAGCCTACAAGAGTACTTTTCATAATTAACTTTACATATTCAGGCAGAGTTTAAGACTGAAAACTTTCGTGTGAGTAATGATGTGCTTGCATATATTTATTGATAGGTAAACATTGACATTTTGATCTATTCATCTGTTCAAAACTATGATCAAGTACTGTTTAGTTCTCAGGATCAAAAGAATCCTGAGTGAGACTGACCGATAGTCTCTGCTACCTCACAGAATCATAAGGAAGTATCAAACTGTTCTGAAATAACACCTGCTCTCACTTCAAAGTGATCATGATATCAGATGTACAATATTGATACCCATTGTAAAGTGCTATACTAAATGAGAGTTAAAAAAACAGTCACTGGTAATTTAATTTTCAACCTTTCAAAACATACTTATGTGTAATCCTCAGGACAGTAATTTCATTTTGAACCTGTCAAACATACTTGTGTGTAATTCTCAGAACAACAAGGGTGAATAAAACCTAAGGAAACAAAGCCTAGACTATGAGATCCCCTCTTAATGTCAAAAGTGGGAATAAGACTTCTTTGTTGCTCTCATGGTAACCAAATCAAGGACTTAGTAAGAAACAATACACTGACAGTGTGGCAGAAACACATATAAAAAATACATGCAATATCCCTTGTCAATTTTCGTGGAACTGCAATGAATTCTGCATCTATCAATGTAAGCCTGAGGTGGGAGGGGGGAGGGCAAGACCCTAGGCATATGTGGGGTATTTGAGTTGGGGCCCACAAAGGCATTACATGTCCAGTGCCCCACATATGCAAGGGGTCCACCCCCTTCAAGCATAACATTGATAGATGCATCATAACACCTGGGTCAGAGTTAACATCACATGATATTGTTTTGTTACGTTAGGCAGTTTGTTATATTAAACTTGCAATGCTAAGCTGCTCAAGTTTCTGCTAAGATTGTACAACTTGGTAGGCTCCCAATGCTCTCACGTGCTGGGCACAATGAAACTGTGCAATATTTCTTACACCTTGTCCTACAACAATTATCTACAGTTATACAAGAAATTCCACAACGGTGAAGCAAGTTTATTAAAAAGTTATACCATACAATATAGGTTCCATTGGTTGTCTAAAATATAAGAGGTTAAGAACAACAACATTTATTTGTACTATAAAACTAGAGTAATTAACTGTACAACATTAATTTTAGAAAAGTACATTCAGTAGCTGGTCGCTCAAAATAACTATGAACCTAAAGTAGTTGCCATAGTTTGCTCAAATTTTTGGGATACTAGTTAAACCTAGTTGCAAAGAGAGTGTTAACATTATGCTTACCAAAGATCTTTGGTAGTTTGCCATCTGCAAATTCATACATAAAAAAGAGTTTGAAGTTTGACATGGTCCTGAAGCGTTAGAAGGTTTATTTGAGCAAACAATGACTTTGATTTGATTTGAGATTTGTAATTAGTAGGCGAAGAGCCACCTTGTGGAAGTACTACTAATAAATCGTTATTATTATTATTATTATTATTGTATGGGCATCAAAATTAGAAAAAGCAATCAATCAGAGTGCTTTCTACTGCATTCTTTGAAGTGGTTTAATGTCAATAAAGCATACAACGTAGCAAACATTAATTTCAACTGTTGAATCTTATTTCATCACTCTTAAAAGTGCACAATGCAATTGCAGTATGACAAAAGAAATGAAAGGTAAAATAATCAACCATAACAAACTTCAGCTGTATGTTAAACAGTGCATCAAATTAACTACCAATATGTATAAAAACACAAACAAAATTCATGGTGGAAAAACCATTGCATTGCAATACCGTCCAAAAACTAGTCCCCAAGTTTACATGGTCAAGATCTCTTGTTAGTGGCTTTAAGACTTTAATCGAGAATAAGAAGGAAATAATTTTTTCAGAGGCTCTCACAAAAGATTCATGCCTTCTTATTTTCGATTAAAGCCATCAAGATTTTGTTTTGTTGTTGCTGCTGTGCCATAAGCATTGCTTGCAAACTCTGTTGTTGCTGCACCTGTTCCTGCATTTGACTCATGAAAGTTTTCATCATGGTCTGTTGTTGTTCTGCAGCTTGAGCTTGTCTATCTGCAGCAAGCTCTAATTCTCTTTTCCTCAGATCAAGTTCCTTTTCCTTCAAATCATGATCCTTTGTGGACTTCTGTTTCAGATAATCAATTGCATCGTTTGTGCTTCTTCTTACCTTTTTCTTTCCATTTGCAATACCAGATTCATCATTCGAATTCTCCCTTTTCTTAGTGTCACCCATTCTCTCCATAGCCTGTTTCCTCACTTCTTCAGCAGTTGCCTTTTCCTTTTCCGCCTTCTTATTTTTGTCCATATCCTGTAACTCGATTTTAGCTTTCGCATTTTTCTCTCTCTCTATGATTTCTTCAAGCACATTATCCAACTCCGATGTCTCCACCTCGATTCCTGACGCTTTCTCCTCTTCCCTTAATTTTTGAGCATGCTTCGCGATCAACAAAGAGTACCTATCGCGAACAGCTCGAGCAGTGACTCTGAATTTTGGCTTTTCGATGGCGTTCAGCTCCTGGGCAATTTTCTCCCAGACTTTTCCCCTTTCTGGGCTTCGTGGTTTGAAATTGAACGGCTCTGAAACAAGAACTTCACGGCACATGACATCATGGTCCACAGTCCACTGAAAATATTTGTCCCTGTATAATCACAGAAAAATGGAATGTTAGAGCTAAACTTACGGCAACCTCAAACCGTAATATAATGAAATGAGATGAAAGTTTATCGCAAAATACCAATTGATGGCACCTTTAAAGGCAGGATACTCACGCTTTAATTGCAGTCTCTCCCGCGCCAGCCATGTTGAATTTCCTAGAAGAGATGTAAGTTCAGTTACGCATTCATAAACTTTGGTTAGAGACCACAAGTTCTGATAAAAACTAGTTTTCAATGTCCACAAGGAATGAAATTCTTAAATATAAACTTAACAACTGGCAAACCCCGAGGTTTTGCCATTTTATACTTAAATAATTACTTACGTTGAGGTGAACGCCTTCACGCTACAAATTCCGTCGTCGACGACTGCACGACGACGGCCTGTCAAAAACGGGCATGCGCAGTTCCTTGAAAGTGTCACCAACTGACTTCCGGTCGTCGTCGTCGTCCCATTCGTCGTCGATGCTTAAGCTCCCTAATATCATGTACAAAACCGACTTTCTTAGAGTACAACAATTTATAAAGGAGAAATATTCAACAAAGAGTCAGTTCTCGGCATGAGAACCCACTTCAAACCATAAGCCGCCTATAAATTATATCATACAGAAAGGGGCGCTCACTCAAAGACATACTCGTGAGAGCAAAGTTATAACAAAGGCTATAAAAACAGACCATGTATTCCGGAGCCGTATAAGCATACCAACCACACAAGATAAAAACTATAATGGCTTACTTCCAGAATACCTTAACAATATTATAACAAAGGCGATAAAACTAGATCACGTATTCCAGAGTCGTGTAGGCCTGTTAACCGGCCATTTAACACAACGAAACCTAAAAAAACTAACAATCTTAATTTAAAGTTAGTAGTAGCTACAAATATTTTTTGGCCATCAAACGTTATTAAAAGCAGAAGGAAAGTTTGTAATCAATTTGTATCCTGTCTACTATGTTTGTTCCATCATTTTTTTTAAATATTAAAACATTGTGCCATTTCAAAGTCTTGCTAAAATATTTCACTTGACCCCCCCTTTCCCTAATTTTTTTTGGGATGCCCCCCCCTGGAAAGTCATTTTTTTCGCATGCTCCCCCCAAATCCCACCAGGCTTCCCCCCCCCCCACCCCCGTACCTCATAAAAAATGAACGGTCCCTAATAGTCCCGCCGACGGCTCAGAGTAAAAACATTTTTTTTTCAAGGCTTACGCTTCAATATTTTTAATTAAATCCGTAAACTACTTTTATAACTGACTCAGTACTTCACGACCGCTCCACAGTTTAGTGGACACTGAATTTCTCTCATCGGGCACGTGGTCCTTTTGTGGTTCTCGAGTGTTCTTCTCACCAGCTTCTCACCACACTCGCATCTTGTTTCTTTGTAGGGGCAGACTTCCTTGCAAGCAGCACATTCGACTTCAAGCTCTTGCCAGTGTCGAATGTGCTGCTTTACGGTGTCTAGGCCTTTCCCGATTGCGCTCGTAAAATACTAAAAAAGTGCTGGCAAAAATGGCTAAAAAGTGCTCAAAAAGTGCTCAAAATCTCAAAATAGTGCTCAACAAGTGCTAAAAGTTGTGAACAGTTACCTCTAAGCTTTCCTTTTACCACGGCAAAGTGTTGGTTTAGGTACTCTTTGAGACGATCCCATGTACTCACATTAGTGGTTTTGGCACTTCCTCTATGCTTGTTCTTCCCTTTGTTGATCGGAACTTTTCGCTTTCGTGCTATCGAAGCACTTTCTGGAGCACTTAGGGATGCTCCAGCATTTACTGTTATTGTAATTGGGTCAATCACTTCTTCGTCTTCGGTGCTATTGTTTTCCGGCTGATTTAGTGCTTCCATTTGTGCTCTTGAAAAACTAAAGCCGGTTACGAATTTAAATAAATTCAGCAGTACTAGTTTAAAACCTAGACATCAGATGATTTAGAAATTTGAGATGACACACATATGATACATCAGCCAATCAGAAACTTCTGCTCTCACGCTCAGTAAGGATAAGTCCACGTGCCTTTCCATGACAACGGTCTTTCATTCAAATTTATGACCTGGAACACGATTCTCGTTGCGAGCGACACACAGTTTTTGCTTTAAAATGTTTTAGAAGACATATGTTGCTCGAAATTTGCTCGAAATGTGAAAGATTGCTCAAATGTTGCCCAAACTGCGAAAAAGTGCTTAAGGGTGCTCAAAATGCAAAATACTGCTCCAAACTCAAAAAAGTGCTCAAAAGGTGCTCAGCGGAATCGTGAAAGGCCTAACGGTGTCGAGGGGGAATGTTTGATGGCACCAGAGAAGCTTTCCTGAACGGTGGAGAGCATGCTTTCCGCTTTTCTGTTCGTGCAGTAAGTTGTCACTGGTTGCCTACAAGTTGAAGCCCTGGCCGGCGATCCCTTGATCTCCCTTGATCTCCGAAAAAGACTATTTTCGCGCGCGCTCAGATCGTGCGCACGTTTGCGTGTTTCCGTTCTCGCTCTATCCGTTATACATGAATTTCTCAGCCTTTTCTTGTATGTTGGTTTTAGCTTCGTCAAAGTTGCGACAACGAATGCACGAGTTTGATTAACAATGCGAAAAAACTCAGAATACACCACGGAAATTTTGGCTACTAAGGGGCCTACTAATGATACTGGGTTAGCTTAAGGTGAGGGTACACGTGAATTTGATTGAAATTTTAAGGATTCTGAAGAAGGGATTGAAATGGGGAGAAATGTTTAGAAATACCACAAGACAGTTCAGTGACACCCCACAAGGACACTGTAAGGTGCTGGGGAACTGTTTGGGGTCCGTCCGCTAATTTTCAATTTCAAATTCCAATTCAGTAAACTAAACGTCAGTGGCTTCATAGTTCAGTTGGTTAGAGCATCGCACCGGTTCAAACCCGGTTCAAGTGCTGAATTTTTTTTACAGGCTTCTTTTTACAATTGCATAAATTGCGTTCACAACTGCGAGGATCATTCTTCATTTGACTGATATCGAAAACTGTCAGTGGAATTATAAGTAAATCTCGTTTATTTCTTTCTTCGCAATCCTTTTTATCCTTGCACTGTACTTGTATGGTCCGCAACTTATCCCCCTAATTTAAACAGGCTTTTCACTTCTGAAGAAACGTAACTTTGGAATGATATGCTGAACTGACTATCTTGCTCACACCACGCCCTACCTAGTTAATCTTATATCCTTGATATTTTCAACATTAACGCTTTCGTTGTTGCTTGTACTGTACTCCGATCATAATAATCTCCTTCCTAACTTTTTTGATACATACTCTTTTCTCTGCGTACGTACGTACAATCCACGAAACCCCTGTAACTATCATCCACGTTATTTTAGAACCGATACTGAACAGTGTGCGATCCTCTACCAAGGGCCTTATATGTTTCAATTCCCTACCCCGCGATCTTGCCTCATCTCCCAGATATTCAGTCGATTATTTTAATGTTCTCCTGTATGGTCCAGCACATCAAAGACTGAAAACGTCTCCAAACTGCAAAGTGTCCAGAATTTTGCTGCAAGAGTTGTCACAGGCTCGAGAAAATTCGAACACATAACACCTGTCCTGAAGGACTTAAATTGGCTTCCTGTTTGTAGTATGCTGAAATGTACTGTTGGCACTCTCACGTTAAAATGTGTTAAGGGACTAGCGCTAAGATACTGATCTCTGTTCCCGCTTTGTCACTAGGGCTACTGTGCACGATCGGAATACTAGAAATAAGAACAAATTAGATATTCCAGGATACAAATCTGCTGCTGGGCAGCGATCTTTTCTGTACCGATCAGTAACTATGTGGAACTCATTGCTGACTGCTATCACTGATTGTAATAGCCTAGAAATGTTTAAGAGGAAATTGAAAGATTATCTTTTCCAATTATATTTTTCAAATAGTTAATTGTATCATTGTACGATGATTATTATATATTTGCAAATTAGGACTGGACGCCCTTTTTATTGTAGACAATATTTAATATACATTTGTAAATTACGATTGATAAGTATTTTCCTATTGTAGATAACAACTAATGTATTTTTGTGAATTAGGACTGAAAAGCCTTCTTGGAGCCCTAATAAAGATTATTATTATAATTATTATTATTATTATTATTATTATTATTATTATTATTATTATTATTATTATTGTTATTATTATTATTATATTCCAGCTTTGAGACTTCACCGTAAAAGTCTAAATTAAACTCGCCCGTCCTCTGACATATTAGGGCCATTTATACGGGAGGAAATAAGACGCGTCTTATCTAAGACGCGACTTAAATAGGACGCGAACTGTACCGTTTATACGTTCGCGTCCTACATAAGACGCGAAGATCTCGTATAAATGGTTCGCGTCTTATTTTTGATACAGCCTCGCTTACCCGCCAAAATGGAATGCTGTAGCAAGAAACAAAAGCGTGCTGTCCTGTTATTTCTCGGAGATTTTTTTCTTATGAAGACCACGCCGTAGCATACAAAGAAATTAACAGAAATCCGAGAAGAGTCGGAAGAAAGCGATATACGGATTGGTGCGACTGATGGCAGGTTAAAGAAGGAAGGTGCTGAATTCACTTTTGGCTCTCCCGGCCATCTTTTGCAAAGTTTTGCATCCAATTACGCTATCTAATCATAAGACAAGCTCATGTTTCTGTTGTTTTTATGCAAGCGCACTTGCAGTTCACTTCTTATTTAGGACGCGAAACCATTTATACGAGGAACTTCACGTCTTAATTAAGACGCGGACAAAATAAGAACAGCTGAAAACCCTGTTCTAAGATAAGACGCGTCTTATGTAAGACGCGACTTAAATAAGACGCGAACGCTTATTTTGTACCATTTATACGATCAGTTCGCGTCTTATTTGAGTCGCGTCTTACATAAGACGCGTCTTATTTTCTCCCGTATAAATGGCCCTATTATCTTCATTTCATTTACTTATGGATGGAGGAACCCAATATTCAGTGATAAGCTTCCAGCTGCTCTTGGGCTTTCTCGCTACATTTCTAATAAGAACTCTGATTACACAATTATGTTGTCTGAATTAATATTTGAATGATATAATTGTAGCTAATAATACTAAATAGAGGTACGAGAGCTGTATTGGGCGAATATCAACTCGAGGCCTCGGACATAGCAAAGCGAAAAAAAAAAACAAAAACAAAGGTCTGAGGGAAGAACTACGCCGGGCGTCGATAAAATCGCGCTCATGAAACATTATTTTGGAACACAGAAAAATCTACTTTAACAAGCATCTTGATCACAAAAACCTGAAATGGCACAAAAATATAGAATACCTGAAGTTGATAAAAGGACTAAAGGAACGAAGAGGAACTGACAAAAGATTCTTAAAGCAGGAAGGTCTACAGGTTCAGGGGTATAGAGTCAGGAAGCCCCAGTCAAACGATCAAACATTTTCGTCCAACATCCTGTTGGAGGAAGGCATGTTTGACTGTTAAGGCATAACACAGGTATCAATTTGATTTGCTATTATAGAGCTGAATAAGAAAAATCCAACAAAAGCTGTCTCGAAATTAGGGCAAACCTTTTTTATGTTTTACGACTAGCTTTCAATGATTAAAGAGTAGGTTTAACATGTTTTAAAAAATCGCCTACCTAAAGGTTTTGCCGTGCTTGAAACAAATGGAAAATGAACGGCTCGTTCCCTTAAAAATAAGTGAGCAAATTAACTTGGCTCATGGTGTTCGCCATTTTATTTCTCCAAAAAACCATTTTACTTTGAACTGAGCTTGTCCACCAAGTTTTGGAGCAGTCTTGAATTTTTTTTTGTTTTGTTTTTTTTTTTTTTTTTTTTTGTTTCCGTTTCTTTTTTGATCAATTTTGACTTAAGTACAGAACGACGTTACAATACAAAAATAGCTTAGCATCACTCCCAACGCGCGCATTGAATGATTTTCGATGTTTCGAAATTGCCACAAAGGAGTTCTGTTTGCATAAATATTTTTGGCGCTCATTCCATGATGCATTAAACGCGTGTAGTTTACACCTCCCAGGATCAAAATCTCCTTTAAGCCATTTACCTAAGCTCAAACGCACCTTCAACCAACCAGCGACTGTATCTGACCAGAAGGAAAAATCACTAAAGGACATTCTTGTCCTCGCAAAACTTCCTTCACTCACACAACAATCTTAAAATCAACGAAGCGTTTAGTTACAAACTTGAAGGAAATTTACTTGTGATCATCTAAACTGACTCCAAACAGTATTCGCGCAAATTTAGCGATTACAACTCAGCTGAGTCTACGAACGAAAGCCCGATCACTTACATCCTGAAACTGATCAGCCCGATAACGAACGTAAAACGTCATTTTTGGATCAGTATGCACTTTATCACAGAACAACTATATATTTCGAAAATACATTTACATCACTCTCAACGCACTGAGTGATTTTCGATCCTTCGAAAACACCGCTAAGTTGTTCTGTTTGCATAATTTTGCGCTCATTACACGGTGTATTGAACGTGTGATCTTCACACCTCACAGGATCGAAATCCCCTTCATGCCATTGGATAATCTATATCTTCCAATAAGAATCCCGCTTGTAACTAACCAATCACAAAACACTCTGCGGGTTGAAGTCCGCTATATAAAGAGACGTGATTCTACCTTCAGCACTCGAAACTAGCTCTCCTTTTGAGCTCTTCGAAAAAAGCTTAAAGCAACTGACGAAGGATCCAATCTTTTGGTTCTGAAACCGGTCTTGCATCTCAAAGCTGAAACACAGTTCTTTGCAGAACTCTACCATGGCGCAGACAGTTTCCGACAAGGAGATGATTGCCATTTTAAAACACTACGTCTCTTAGGAACTAACTCAGTCAAAGAGATCTTTGAAAACAACAAACGAGACTTTAAACAAAGTTTCTGTAAAAGAAGCTACCCTCCAACACTCGTTTTAAAGAAAATCCTGATTGAAGTTAAGTTCACCTACAGAAAAACATATCTTTAACCAGCCGCCGATTGTATCTTACAAGAAGGTTAAATCACTAAAGGGCATTCTTGTCCTCGTAAAACGTCCTTCAATCGCACAACAATCATAGAATCCACAAAGCGTTCAGTTACAAACTTGAAGGAAATTTGCTTGTGATCACCTAAAATGACTCCAAACAGTATTCGCGCAAATTTAGCGATTACAACTCAGCTGAGTCTACGAACGAAAGCCCGATCACTGACATCCTGAAACTGATCATCCCGATAACGAACGTAGAAGCAGAGGACTCGTAGACTTTAATAAACAAAGGAAAACGACTGCTGATCCCTTCCCTGTCAAATTCACATGGCAACCACCAATTCATAACTCAGTTGATCTTGAAAACTACTTGGAAGACTGAGACCAAACTCGAACTAGCTTCGACAATGTTCCGACCTCACTATGACAGCATTGCAGCGAACGAAAGAAAAGCTTTGGCAACCATGGCAACCACCAATTCATAACTCAGTTGATCTTGAAAACTACTTGGAAGAGATCAAACTCGAACTAGCTTCGACAATGTTCCGACCTCACTATGACAGCATTGCAGCGAACGAAAGAAAAGCTTTGGCAACCATGGCAACCACCAATTCATAACTCAGTTGATCTTGAAAACTACTTGGAAGAGACCAAACTCGCACTAGCTTCGACAATGTTCCGACCTCACTATGACAGCATTGCAGCGAACGAAAGAAAAGCTTTGGCAACCATGGCAACCACCAATTCAATTCAACCACCAACCCTTCGCTATCAAACAAGAGTCATATTTAAAAGACACCACTGATTTTATCAATTTCATCGCAAATAAGCAAATGCAAAACGATTTTATTTTAGCCACTCTTGACGTTAGTTCCCTCGACACTAACTTTCCTCAAACAGAAGGAATTGATGTTATCTGCCGCCATTACGAGTACCACTATGAGCATAATCTACCAATTCCCACCAACGATTTACGGGAACTCATGCAGCTTATACTAGAAGAAATTCTTTCCAATTCAACGGAAAGCATTTCGTACAAACCCATGGCATCGCTATGGGAAATAAAATGGCGGTCGCTTTCTCTGTCATTTTTATGGCGGATCTCGAAAAACGACTACTAATGGCTAGCCCACATAAACCTTTCGTTTGGAAAAGATATATTGATGACATATTTTCATTGTGGAACATTCATGTTACAGAAGTTTCTGATTTCGTAAACTTCGCTAACTCCTTCCACCACACAATCATGTTCACTTGTGAAATGTCATCAGAACGCGCTGCTTTCCTCGACACTGAGGTTTTCAAAGGACCTCGACTCTCAACTCTCAAAATCCTTGATTTACAAACACACTTTAAGCCCACTGAAACTTTTCAGTACACGCACTTCTCATCATGCCACCCTTTTAACTTTAGAAATGGTTTTATCAAAGGAGAAGCATTACGTCCCTTAAGAACTAACTCAGTCAAAGAAATCTTTGAAAACAAAGGCTCTGTAAAAGAGGCTACCCTCTAACACTCGTTAAAAAAAAATCCTGACTGAAGTTAAGTTCATTAACAGAAAAGAAGCTCTCCGCAACAGGACAAAACAAACAAAAGAGATTCTTCCATTTGTTACCACTTACAACCCAACCTTACCGAGTCTTAAAAAGATTCTCATCAAACACTGGCACACTATTCAACAACAACCTAAACTCAAACGCATCTTTAACCAGCCACCGATTGTTTCTTACAAGAAGGAAAAATCACTAAAGGACATTCTTGTCCGCGCAAAACTTCCCTCAATCACACAACAATCGTAAAATCAACGAAGCGTTTAGTTACAAACTTGAGGGAAATGTACATACGATCACCTAAACTGACTTCAACCTATAATCACGCATTTTTAGCGGTCACAACACAACCGAGTCTACGAACTAAAACCTGATCACCTACATCCTAAAACTGATCTTCCTTATAACGAACGTAGAAGCAGAGGATTCGTAGACTTTAATAAACATAGCACGCAAAGCCCAATAAAACAAGGGCAAACGTTGAAAGCAGGGCGAAAAACATTTCAAATTAGAAATAGCCCGCAAAGCCCGATGAAACAAGGACAAACGTTAAAAAGAAGGGAGAATGGCAAATCAAATTTGCAAAAGCCCACAAAGCCCAACAAAACAATGGCAAACATTAAGAACAGGACGAACAACATAACAAACTTGAAATAGCTCTCAAAGCCCTTATGAAAACGAGGGCAAACGTTGAAAGCAAAGCGAATAACATGGAATTAGAAATAGCCAGCTAAGGTCAAATAAAAACGAGGGCAAAGGCTAATCTGAAGCAGTTCGAACAAGATGTTAACTTACTCAAAGCCAAAAAATAAAAGGGCAAACCTAACAGCATGGCAAACAAAATATAAAATGCGAAATTACCGATAAAATAAGAATACAAAACGTGAAAAACGCGCACAAAACTAAAGCGAACCAAACACATGAAAAAACTCATAGCTGGAATAGAACACGCGGCGAAGGAGTGTATAGATAAAATTTCAAGCCTCCAAAGAACGTTCGTCAGCTTCTACTTGAACTAGAGCCTGAACTTGAGCGGCCGCTGGATCAGGTTGAGGAACATCGTCCGGTCGAGCAACTGTAGCTGTTAGAACACATTCGTCAGGTGAATGCAGAAGGAAAAAATCGCCTCGAACAGAGAACCCGTGAAAAGTTTAAAACCCTCCATGCAGCTATAAAAAACAATATGGAAAATCAAAGGGGTTTACGATTTCACGTACTCCTCCCTATGAAGGCACTGAAAGGCACGATGTAAAATATGGAGTTATTATTATTACAGTATCACAATTTTAACATTATAGGTGAAGACAATGAAGCGTGGGTTTCGATTCTAATGTGGTGGCGATGGTGATGGAGGTGGTGATGGTAATTGTGACGTAGATGATGACTTTAGAAAGTGCTTGTTGTGTTTCTGTAGGACCCATGCAGGCCCAATCCTTGGTCCCGCGTGGAACTGATTATTGTTTTTTCTTGTTTCATTAGTTTATAACAGAATATTTCTTATTAGTAGGGCGGTAAGTTTTTGTAGCTCGTTGAACTTCATGTTGAAGTTCTGCCCCATTCACTTTATAATTAGTCTTAGTGCACTTATCACGAATGTAAGCGTATCTCCTCTCGGCGCTCTCGACTTTTGCTTGATTTTGTTTAGGTCTTTGGGCAGTTCGATCTTGCGCTTTGTATTTACCTTTGCGGAGGTGTTTCGGTCTGATGGTACTATTACTATTACTGGCTTACAAGCTCGATTGGGGTAGGTTTTGATAACTGTACAAGGGTTGGTCCCTTAGAAATCGCCTATCTGTGTGTATCTGCCTGTCAAACGTTTCTTCTGGGACTTTGATTCTTAAGCCTTGTTTTCACTAGCGATGCAAGCACAAGAGCACGTATTTCATTGTGAAAACGGGTTTAACGCAAGCATAAGCATAAGCATAAGCACAAGCACAAGCGCAAGGATCAAAATTTGTCCTTTTCCTTGTGCTTGCGCTTATGGTTGCGTTCGCTTGCTTAGTGTTCGTTTTCACTTGGCATAAGTTACTTATGCTTGCGCTTGTGCTTGCGTCGCTAATCAAAACAAGGCTTTAGCGTTGAAAAGTTTGGATGTTTGTCATTGCTATATTTTGCAATGAGCGATTTGATGCAGACATTTGCTCTTGAGGTGTTGCACTTACTGATAGTGTTGTCTGCTTCTGTTCTATTTAGAGTCTATACAGCATCTGATGCTTGTTTTCAGGTGAATGACATGCAGATTGGCTTCACGTTTAAAAATTTTGCATCACTTGAGATTTCAATTTAAATCTTAAATGTATATAACAAATAACTGTGGAAAACGAAAATAAAAAATACCCCCCAAAAAATTGCTGGCCACGACTCTGCAACTACCCCCTCCCCCCACACACACTTCCCCCTCTGCATTAACCACAGCACCTCCCCTGTGTTCAGTGTAAGTAACTAAGCAATTTGTTAGATCGTTTCTGAATCACGGTGAATGCAAAACCACATAACCGTTAACAAACTTTATGAACCCTGTATCATTGTAATTAAATACTGATTAATATCAAATATTTTTGATAGGGTGTTCTTCAAAACCAGGTACTACTTTTATAACGAGGGTTGACGGAATTTTGAATAAGTCTCACTTCTTTCTATCGATACAAAGTAGCATTTTCCGCAAGAAATGGGCTCATTATGGGTAAATTCGAACGGGATTTCGCAAAAAACGCCTTTTTCTTTAGTCCTCTTACAATGGAGACATCAGAGTCGTAATATTTAGCGAAATAACACGGACAGAGCAGTGAGTTTTTGAGATCACAAGCTTATTGCAAAACTTACGGATACAGAAATTGCTGCTATATTAAAATGCAAAAATATGAAGTACTTTGCAGACTGTTAAGTTTTCTGGAATTTTGTAAACAAAAAGGATACCACTTTCACAGCCCTTAGTAAAAAAAAGTTCAGTATATGTATACACATGTGTTGGATGGCAGACATATAAACTCCTAAATCCTCACTTTAATTCGATATATTCATCAATGCACAGAAAAACCAATGATTCAGAGGCATGTGTGCCACTTTTACAACAAAAACAGATCAAAAGGAGATTACACCACTGAAATGAGACACTATATGGACATTGCATTTCAAAATTACAAATATTATGACCCATGCTGTAGAAATTCTGCGGTCTGCAATGACCCATGCTTCAGAAATTCTGCGGCCTCAAATGAGTAATGCAATCGCTTAACAATGCAGATTGTTTACGAATATAAGCTTAGAGTTTTCTTAAAATAACGTTGCTGCCAGAGTTTTGTCGATTCATTTTAGTTTATAGTAGTTGGAAATTTTGTAATTTCTTAAGAGTATGAAAGAGGTTTGTTCATTTTAATGAATTTTTCGTCTCTTTTTGTCTCTTTCTGCTTTGCTTGCATTTGTACACGCCATTTATTTCCCCGCGCAAACTGCGGCTTCAAGGGGTAATTGCTGACAGCAGTTGTTTCTGGAATGTAAGAGTTAAGATGTTTTTCTTCTCGTAAAAATGAATTGTTTAAGAGCCCCACGAGCGTTGCGACAGACGTCTGTTGTCGATGACCGTTGGGTTAGTTAATATATCTTTGTTGGCAGAATCACAACCACGGGCCTGTGGGTATTTGACTGAAGCGACGCTCTGCAAACAAGCACTACGACGAAAAAATTAGCCAAAGCAAATTAAATTGCTGCTTCCCATTACGTGAACAGGATGATTGCCATGGCAATTGTTTTATGTCCACGGCGATTATTTCAGGTGTTCAACTGTTTTCAAAACCTTTCCCATACCGGAACATTTCTTTGTCAAAAACATTTATTGCTGGCCGATCATGATAAGAGGATCTGCAACAACGAAGGATACATTCCGCCTAAAAAGGTAAGAAATTTGCGTTGTTAAATTCCACCCACTCCCGAAACGTTACTTTGCAGAACAAAACGATTTGAAGACGTTTTGGACAACCTTCCCCTCCCACAGACACACCCCCAGTCATACATTGTTTGTTTGTTTCTTAATCGACTAGCGCGCAATCTCAAAAACCCGCGCCCACAAAACACTGACAGGGGAGTGCTCCTAAGAAAAATTGAAGACCTTGAAATGGGTAAAATAATGGAAGAATAGAAGAAAGCAGAAGAAAAAGACACACTTCTGTTGAACACAATTGACTATTGTGAGAATATGTGAAATATGTGACTGTTACCATGAAACAAAAATTTCTTTGGCTTCTACATGACTTGAAATGGTCAGTTGCGTTGAGATAGCGTGAAAGATAAAAAGTTTACCGGTTAAAATGAAAATGTTGATGATCACAAATTAACGTCTCTGCCAAACTGCCAAGACCTCAGTGTTTTAGTAACCCCTTTAAAAGACGCTGAACTGAATTTAGACTGGATTTTTACTTGCAGTAAAAAACATAATAATTTCCCCTATTGAAAAACGTCAAATAACACCACAAATCAACAGTTAATATAAGAAAACAAGATTTTTTAATATCCACACCAACATTATTGTAATAGAATAGGATAAAAGGTGTGGTCATCTACAGTTGCTGCAAATGTTGCAAACAGATCATTACTTGATGGATAGATATTAATTTTGCCAACAGAAATAACTCGGCAAAATATACACTTGATGGAAAAACAACGACAAAAAGATGACCTCTACAGTAAATTAAAAGAAAACATCATGCTTCAAAGGAAACTTGGAGGTACACTTTTCAAAAGGAGATTAGATATAACGACAATCGTCCATGTGTAAGGCAACATAATTTAGCCTTAATTTGTCCCTTCCAAAAATAACAGTAACAGTTCCTATTTTATATCACATAGTTTGAGCCACTCTAAGGAGGTGATTGCATGGTGAATTTCAGCCCGGACTGAAATTTCAGCCCGGGTTCTGGAAGAAACCCTCTTAAAATGAAAGTGGCGATTACATGGAGAAGGTTTCAGCCTGGGCTGAAAATCCTAGCCCTTTCAGCCCGGGCAAACGGGCTGAAAAATCCACAAAATGTCCATGTAATCGAAATGGAATTTCAGCTCGGACTGAAAAGGCAACATGAGCATGCGCAGTGAGGTTGTTTTCTATGAAATATAAGATGGCTTACATTTCAGCCCGGGCTGAAATTTGTCATGTAATCGCAACAGTATCTCAGTCTGCCCGACTGGGCTGAAATTTCAGCCCGGGCTGAAATTCACCATGTAATCAGGTCCTAAAACTCCCTTAGACTAGACTTGAAATGTCCAGTGACAGACATTCAAGGTCAAAATTTGTGCAAAAATGGCAAAAAACATTATTTCTTGTTACTGCCCCTCAGAAAAAGAGAAAGAATTTTCAGCAATCTTGGGAAGCAATTCCATATGGCATTAACTACACATCACAAGAATGGAGGAAATAACTTAAATCTACCACTGACAATGAAGTGGTTCTGAATGGGAAGTATGAAGTTCTTTAGTTTCAGTAACTTATAGCAATAAGAGTGCATCTCACCGTAGCAAAAGGATGAAATAAATGCTTTGTTTTAATTTGTACATGTAATGCTCAAATACTATCTATAATGATACACCTGTATCACCCCTACCCTCAGTCCCAATCCCAGTGTAGTATAGAAATACCTGACAAATCTTTAAATGTATGTTCGCATGAGGTCAACACATTGATGATACTCGTGCTACAAAATCAACTCACTGGTGGTGAAAATTGAAAAGAAAGAATGTATGTTTACCTATAATACAAAGTAATACTACTTTTCATTACTGTTATAAAGGAGACACAACATTTAGCACTCTTGTGCACCAGTTTCATAAATAATTGGTGAAACACTATTCCACTGGAGGGAAGCACCTACAGTGTATACAATCCAGATGAAATGGAAAAGTTTTGTGAGTCCACTTCGCCTGGCGTTTTGATGATATCTTCACTGCCATCTATAATGATAATGAGTGGGCACCCTCAAACAAGAGGACAAAGTTACAAAGACGGAGTACATGTAGTTGCTCTTCTTCACAATCCAAGTTTCTTTACAAATCAGGAATAACAGTTTAAAATTCCTATTAAAAAGAGATACAAGGAAATAAAACCATTATCAGAGTTGAAATCATATGTTGTAAAAACAGTATGATACATGTGATACATGTATTTTGACTGCAGGCATGATGCAGAAACCCCCACACACAACCCTGGTGTGACTCAAACTGAAAACCAACATGCAAAGTCCAAGAATACCACTGGGTTTACATCAAAAACATGAAAACAAAACAAACGTCTCAGGGATGGTGCTTGGCTATAGCTACCACCCACTCTCCATTGATGAAATCAGCCGAGAATAATTATTATTCTCCTCTTGGGCCCGCAGTAATTGGCGTAAGCTGTTGCGGTGTCCCTGCCTGTTTTGTACAATCTATATCTTTGTTTTGTTTGTGTATATTTAATATTAAGTTGGCGAAGCTAATAAAATAAAATAAAAATAATATTAAAAATAAATTACTTAAAAGAAGGAAGGCAACTCATTCTGTTAATAAGAGAATAAAAGTGACACTAATCTTTAATTTTACTGCATCACATAAAAAAAAACCAACAGAAATAGAGTGATAAACAATCATCCACATTCTCATACTGGTGTAAAATGTTTCTAGCATTCTGTTAATAGAAGGCTCATATGCATAAATATCCCTAATGACATTTGATTGTCGGAAAAATTGTCCCATGCAAAAGGCAAAAGGCCTCCAACTTAAACTAAGTGGGGCTAGCTACTCCTCGCTGATGTCTGGAATTGTCCTTGGATACAGTTGTCATCCCTATTCTATAACCAAGCATGAGAAGGCTTTGGCAAAAAAAAAAAAATCCAATAAGTGAGAAAAAATGTGAAACTTGCAATGAAGGTAACAGAACTGATGGAGTCAGCCGAGAAGGTTGATAACAACAAACCTTTAATACCACTATTACACACTTTTCTCAAAGAGATAACTCACATAAATACCTTTAATATCAAGTTCAAAATCATCCATTCCTTTCATACACCAACCCAGCACACAACAAAAACAGAATGATGTCCCAGCCTAACAACAAACAGGTGTTGGGACAATTAAGATGCTAAAACCATCTCCATGATAACCTGAGGTAAGGCATTGTTTGTTTGTTTGTTTGTTTTTTTTTCGGGGGGGGGGGGGGGGTGGGGGAAGGAAAAGAATCGTAGAGTTTGGATTTCTCACCTGACGGTTCTTCCAGTATTAATGGATTACATGGTTGTATACTCATTACACAGCTTTTACATTCAAGGGCATTTTAAAATCACATGTAATATAATGGTTGAAAGGAGAAAAATTCATACTACTCATTGAAGATGACAATCGCTTTGTACAGGCACCCAGAGCCCCCAAAAGCTCAGTGACAAGTACCTCATGGCACATGTGCACAGTGGTAGTGGATAGTAAAGAAAAGAGAAAATAATAAAACTGATTAGGAGGGTTTTAACCTTTAAGTGCTCATAATTCCAAATGATGTAACACCAATGAACAAAGGATATTTTCAAAATAGCTTAGTATTTTTTTCAGAAATCTTTCATGACCAAAAATCTAAGTTATTTCCATATTTTTTTTATTTTCTTGTCCATTATACCAGTTCAAATAATTATATAAATAGATTTATAAATGAATACCTTTCTTTTACTTTCAGCCATACTACTTCCCAGCTCTGGATGCAACCATTGACCAGCAATCGTTGCCAAATGTTGGGATATTCATTTCTTGGAAATGAACCTGATAGTGTGGTGTGCTGTGACCTGGGTGACTGCCAACTGCAAATGCAATCACGGGACTACACTTGTTCCATTTAGCTTGCTTGAGAGATTGTGAACGTGGTCAGAATGTGTCAAATCGAGACCGTGCATGTTTTTGTCCCATTTGTCACCCTTTGCTTGAAGCAAGGATACGAGAGCTTTCCACAACAATGAATAGGTCATTGGCTCAAAAGAAAAAAGTTGTTTTTGAACAAATTTTACTGTAACGATTTAAGATCAAAGCTGTACAACTGTGCTAGAGTCCTGAAACAAAACGGCCAGCCACACTTAACTTGTTTTCAAAATATGGAAACTCGAAGCAAAAGTCTTTGGACCATCAAGAGCAAGTTGGTCCTGTCGTTCCCGTGAACAAAGAAGTATTCCGCCGAAGTATTTGTAAATCTGGAGGTGGACTAACACTCAACGTGACGAAAGTGCACAGTAACCAAAACAAATAAACTGATGCACGCGGGCGCGTTGCTACTTGGCCAACACACTTTTGAAGCAAATAATCAGCTCCTTTCAAACGTGTTTTGTCTGACTTTTCTTGAAATATTTGGCTATTCTCAAGAACAAAACTCGTGCAAAATTGTATTCCACGCTTCGAATGTCTCAATTTTGTATTTCTCCAGGCTCTTGTCTTGCATTTTTTTTCTGTTTGGCCCTTCTCCAACTTTTTCCAAGCTTTTTCTTGGAAGGTGTTGGCTCTTAACATGGCCATGGCATAACAAAAATGAGCTCTTTTTCTGCATCTTTGACTGAAGGACCAACCAAGGCAGTCACCAACTTTTCAAGATCCCTTTTTGTACAGGCCTACAAAGCAAAATTGAATGCTAAACTACACTACAGACTGTATACCGGTCGTTTTAATATTGGAGTATACATGTAGTTCATGTAGGGAAGAGGGTCTGGACTAATAAGAAAGTGGTATGAACCCATGATCCTATTAAAAAAAAAATAGGTAGTTAAAAAGCTTGTTTGTCTACTGCCATAATCTAACCTTTTATTTGCTGGGTGAAAAGAAATGGTCGGACATTGGAATAATATTGTAATATCACTTTGAACCAAGTGTGAGCACAGGTAGCTATGTATAAAATTGAGGACTGTCAAAAAACGCCAGCAACCGGTGATACTTTGACAGTTGCCCACTACAAGCCTTTGGTAGAAACAAAAGTGAAGGGAAAAAATAGGGCGTTTTTAACTTTCAAAACCAAGAATTGAGTGCTTTGCATTTTGGAATTGTGTATAAGAAAAGAAAACACTGCCTAAGTAGCGTAATTTTAACTGCAATGATCACTCTCATCTTCAGTGTAATATTAATTACAAAAAGGTCAATCAGTGGGATGCACATCAAACCTTTTGTCAACATACATGTAGAACTGATTTGAAACTACTAAGAGATTGCGGTCCTCAATCAATGACTGATAAAAGGAAATCCTGACAAAATATATGTAAATGATATATGAAATGAATCATATATGAACTGCGAGGATCATTCTTCATTTGAAAAATATATGTACTTGTCTAGATGAGCATCCACTTGCATCATAGCAGTCAAATCCTAATAACACATCAGATAAGCTGAATTCCTTGAACTCGCTTTCCAACTGATTAGCAATGTGAATGAGACAGGAATTATGAAAAAATTAGGTGTTCTGTCATCAAGCACGAGCAAGATAAAACTCCATTCTTTTGCCTGTTTGCCGCCTTTTTTAGTCTCGTGTATTTACAGAGACAGAATTTTAAATGTTTCGCCAATGCGATTGTAGAAACAAAGCTTTTATAGGACGCTATAAATGCTTCGTAAGGATGCGGCCTGTAACTATGCTGTCAAGTCACAAATGGGGCTCTCATTCCAAGTGCAAGTCATTACATGTACAGATGTGTGTTTGGAGTACAGGGTTTGAAACGAACAAAGTCACACACCTCAAAAACGAAACTATTCCTATTAGAAACCTTACGGGTACTCACCAATGCAAATACTCCCAATACTACTCCTTCGAACTTGACCGGTCCGCTTGGTCACTTGATCAGTTCCCTGAAGGGAGCACGCATCTCCCTCTTTGACATTGAGATAATCTTTTACCACGATCGGAGTAACTGCAGAATATCCGGTAACTGGACGGGTAACTTGATAACTGGACCGCGATTCCCCAATCTGACAACAACAACGTATTCGTACATGTAGTTCTATTTAGAAACTAGTGGCAAATTATACTCTACAGTCGACATGTCCGCGCCGAAAGATGAAATGAAATGTCTCACCAAGGGCGCGTCGGTATCTGGCGGAGCTTTTGATGACAGTGGTTAGCTTCAAAGACGAAAAGGTGCCAGCTGCACTTCCGAACTAACGCGGCTTCTGTGAGATACAGTAAAATTGGCTGCCATTTCAAAGTGTGAAATTTTTTGTTCGTTACGCAGTTTCAAGAACATGAAGCTTATGAAAGAGCCACAGTCAACTGAACAGGGCTTTGTTGTGGCCTCCGACATATGTGGGAAAGACATCACGTCGTTTTCTCCAACCAAGGCATACATTTTCAACAGGACAAGGTTTCTATCCGTAAACTGCTTTGTGGCAGGCGCGATGTTTGTTTCCACAGAAAGCAGAAAACCTGGGAACGAGGTAAAACTTTAACCACGTGACCACGCTTGGCTTGAAAACATGGCGGCTGTGAGCAAAAGGTTATCGGACAGTCCTCTGATTCTACTGGAAATGAAACACCATTTATCTACAAGCGGTTTGTTCGCCTAGGGTTGTTGGGAGCTTCATTATTTGCGGTTTTGCTGGATCGCTACCTACATCGTGGTATCGATGGAGGAAACGTCGAGAAAACTACAATTCAAGGATAATGGCTCAGTCCTAGTATTTGAATCAATGGAACTCTACACAACTTCAAAAAGGTGAACGTGAATAAAATCGATGCAGTTCGACATTTGTTGACGTTTAGGTCAGCATTATTAATCAACGTCATTGTGCTTTCGTGGCAGCGGTTGAATCAGTGGAAAAGAGCTTCAGCCCTTTTTCTTCCCAACTCAAGCGACCTCTTGGAGCTAATTAAGGCTTAATGGAGGGAGAAATCCTACCCCAAAAGTGAGTGTCATGACTAATGCTATAATAAGAAAAAATTAAGAGTACCTCACAAATTTATGTTCTAAGTTCTAAGCTAAGGCCTTGTAGTAGCAGGCATTTATCACTCCTAAGTTTTGAACCTGAGTATTAGCAGCAATTTGTGACTGAGATATCCTTGTCACTCCATTAGCCACATCCCACAAGCTTCATAGTGGTAGTGGTTCCAATAGGAAGTGAAGTGCTGCCCCATACAGTCACCTTTCCCTATATCCAGTCAAGGCTGTGCTCTGGCGGCACCCTAAGGCAACTACATGTAGCTACTGTTTGGATGAACTCTGGTGACTGCTAGAAATTATTTGTTGCCCAGCCGGGCACTCCTTTAAGTCCAGTGTGCAACAAAACAGGCCAAAGTTCTTCTAACACACTGGCATTGTTTTATTGTGTTAGTGGAGTATGGCAGAAAAAAAAAATTGTTCTACAAACATTGCACATTCGATAAGATTCTAGCTGTTGGAAAAATTTGTTGAAGTTCCGATGATTTTAGAACATACTGTATAGCACAATCTTCTCTTGCATGTTTATACAAGCTGTGCAAGCCGCACTTAATCTGCTTAGGCTGGCATCTCTTCGCATTGATCTTGCCATAAACTTTGTTTAATATGCAAATTTATTTTGAAGTTTGTTAAAATTTGAATTATTCACTTTGCATTTGCTTTGTTTAAACAAGGCCATCATATATCCATCCAATATCATACATGTAATAGCATGATCAGAATTACTGAAAGTACCGGTATTTATCAGGGCAGAACCTCTGTAAGTAATTTACTTGGTTTATTTGCCAGCCTTGCTGAGAAAGTTTTAATTCTGTTTGGTTGCCTCACTCAAAGTTTTTACTTGCTTCATTGGTCTCAATCGTTGAAGCAGTTTGCCTCTGACAGTGGGCACTTCACATGGTCCATTCACCTTGTTGGGCAAGTAATAATTCAGATTTTTAAATTGAAGTATCCTCGGCATGGGCTATTCTCTATACAGAGTACTCCAAATACCCAAGTATCGTTTCCTGCCCTTCGTCCTCGGTACTGTAAAGGGGAACAACAATTGTGCGGATAATTCAACTTCTTTAGCCATCTTACAGTATTTGTCATGGGTGTACAGGAAAAAGTTTTGTCAGGGGGTGGGAAGGGTCTGAACGTATTTGCCCGAATGATAACTAGATATCTTAACATTGTTTAATTAATTAAAGAGAAGAAAAAAGAAAAACAGTATAACCAATTTTAAAATAAAAATAAGCAATGCAGCAGCAAAATGTCGCATGGTTAAGTAGTGACTCAAGTTCAAGTTTCAAGTTTATAATTTCAACTCTTTAACAAGTGGATAATTCTTAGTGGACTGGGCCACAAATAGCTTTACAGCTAATCGAGGCAGACCAGTCCTTAAATATTACTATTATAAATATTAATATTATTATTAACATTATTAGTGATTCGTCTTACGATAACATTAAACAGAAACAAAAATTGCTAACAACATGTAAATAATACTGTCTACAGTAGGTAAAATCTAAAGGGGAAAGCTAGATACTAAAACTTGACTCCAGTCGGAAATTTAATTTTCATCATGTTAATTAAGGTATCCATCTCGACATACATGTAATTATGAGTTTTCAGATTCTAGTATTTCAATTAGTTTTTAGGCGAAAAGTGTACATGTATGTTTAAAGAGTCTTGTTGTTCGTGCTTGGAGCAGACAATGATCCCAGAATTCATTGCGGTCAAAGAGGGCACTGTCTGAAGTCAAAAACTCTCGCGGGGGTCGGGGGTTGGGGCAGATTATTACTTGTTTTCAGTAAAAACTCTACCTTCTAAAATGACTTTGAAAACTGTCTAGCTGCTGCTCCGAGGTTTCCATTGTTCATTAATTTTGAAGAGCGCATTTTTAAATTTTGAAACCACTCATGACATGAAATTGGACAAAATCTTTGCGCGCTGACCTGAGGTTAACCAAGGCTACTGTGTGCTGTTTCTTTTAAGTCAACGACGAATATTGTGCACTGTTTTCGTGCCAAGCGAGCTTGTTGAGTGTTATGATTAAGCAAAAACAACACATTGCGCATTACGTCTAACTGAACAGAAACGTTCTGTGTTCTCTTAAATCGGTTACGAGTATTTGGCGCTTAGTCTTTCACTCAAAGAATACCCTTGGGTATTGTTAATTAGCATACTCCACCATAATTGAAGTTAAGCTCATTTGTATGCGTACCGTATTAATATTCATACGTGTATTATGTGAACATTTGTGAAGAGTAAAACTAAATCTGGACGTGAAATGATTGACGGGTAGAAAGGATTGTTTGATAGTGTGACATAGATTATAAATTTGGCGCTTAAAACATCAATTAAGCTCATCGGCTATGAAATTTACGTGAGTGCTGGAGCTGTGGATCGCTACTTCTTAACTGCATTATCGGTTTGCCTTCCCGCCTGGTGATTGAAAGACTGTCTTCATGAAAAGTCAGGAGATCCGCAAGGTTTTAACGCTTCTGAAAGAATCGAGTTAGCGTTTTCTCTGTGCTTACCAAATCACGATGAGATATAAGCTTAAGTTGACTGTCGGGTTTTAGAGTACAGGGTAGAAGCCAGGCGGAAAAAATCTGAAAACAGCTCTCGTCTTAAAAAGCGGCGCGTCGTTGCTAGTCTTGGTCCATTTCTCAAAGGATGCCGTGCTGAAAGCTTGGAAAGCGAGAGTGGTTTTTGGACTTTTAGGCGAAAAGTGTATGTTTGAAGAGTCTTGTTGTTCGCGCTTGGAGCAGACAATGATCCCAGAATTCATTGCGGTCAAAGAGGGCACTGTCTGAAGTCAAAAACTCTTGCGGGGGTCGGGGGGTTGGGGCAGATTATTACTTGTTTTCAGTAAAAACTCTACCTTCTAAAATGACTTTCAAAACTGTCTAGCTGCTGCACCGAGGTTTCCATTGTTCATTAATTTTGAAGAGCGCATTTTTTAATTTTGAAACCACTCATGACATGAAATCCCAGCTTGCTTTTACTGTTAGCCGTGAAATAGTTGGTCGAAACCAATCCTAAGACTTCGGAAACGCTACCGAGAATTCATTCAGCACGAAGTGAAGATTGCCCGTTTTCGATGAGTATCTTGAACACAATCCATGGAAAAGTTGCATTGGCGCGCACGGCAAACACTCAAAGCAATATTAAGTGGTACTCCTCGCAATTCGTCTGTGTGAATCAGATGTATGTAAACAATGGATGATAACGTGAACGATCGCCGCAGTTATGAACACAACTTAAGCAGTAGTGAAACCAAAAAAAAAAAGACTAAAACAAAACGAAAAAAAAAAAACCCACTTGCACAGGATTTGAACCCACAACCTCTGCGAAACCGGTGAATTGCTGTAACATTCGCGCTCGTTGGTTCATAACATATCCGTGACTGATGAACAAGTGAGAATGAATATTTGGTAAACATGCTGCCAAATTTTAACACATAAATCACTTTTGTGTTGATCACCTCGGTTTTTTGCTTCTATGGAGGCTAGTAAACTACAGCGAAAAGTATTATCACGCAAGGTAAACATTTGTGCATGACTACAGTCATTGTGATGAGACAATCCATCACGCGTGATAAAGGGATTGAATTTCATGCAAATTTTTTTACTTTTTGGAGCCAAGTTAATTTCAGAAAATACAGTCGAACCTGTATTAAGCGGCCCTGTATTAAGCGGTCACCCTCTATTAAGCGGTCAGTTGTCAAAGTCCCCAAAATTACTTCCCTTAATTACTGTAATTTTGACCTCTATTAAGCGGTCACCTCTATTAAGCGGTCGCGGTCACCATTTGTTAAGTCCCGACGAGCTGTTTCTATTGTCTTGACCTGTATTAAACGGCTACTAAGTCTTTGTAAAAGGAAACCACTCAAATACTACAGTTGTACATACAAGTACAAATAGCACACCAGGTAATTGATTTCCTTGTTTATTTTCACAAAATCATTAAATCGCCGAATACATTACTCGAACATTACTGTTTCTGCCTTGAGGTCAAAAGTCTTGTCATCAGTGCGAATCAAATTCTTTTTTCATTAATTTCTGTTTAAGCCAGTTGCACGAGAAGTCATCCCCTTGAAAATGATATTCACATGGTACTTCTAGACCATAGCCACCTCCTCTGTAATTACGCGCTTCCCTTTAATGATTGCAGCCTTTCCTGAATTCGATGTTCTCTTTAAAAACTTAGTCAACCATGTTGCCATTAGTTTAGGAATATGTCCGATTACATCAAATTGGTCTGTCAAGTTGTTCGGGTATAATGTTTGCTTGGCAGCCATCTTCAGTGGTTTTTTAACTTGGTCTGGCATATCCGTTTTCTCTTTTGCCGCTTGAACTACAGCAACAGCATTTGAATCGTTCATGTTGTTTGGTTCTCGCTTCAGCAAATACTCATCCTCTGCGTTTGGTTCCCAATCATCCATGTATGCATGATATTCTCTGATGAAAGACTTCACCTTCAGCAACATTTTCTCCTCAGATGTTGACAAATCCACAGATTGATAAAACAGATAAACAACAGACATTGATATCTAATTATTTTTCTTCTTAGGACAAATACACATGTAGGTTTAAAAGACAAGACTCAAAAGATTAGGAGTACTGTCTTTTTCTAACGACCGGCTGTAATACCGGCCGCATCAACTTGACGTTACTGTTTTGTTACTCCCTTTCTATGTTCTATTTTTCTCAAACCATGTTATTGTTGCAGTTACTTTTAACTAGGTAAGTGATTTTTTAAGCGCTTTTATGCATAAGCTGTACACTACGTCATTAACTGTAATATTATAAAATGGCATTTTCACCGTGTTCTGACCTGTATTTTGTACAACCTGTATTAAGCGGTCAACCTGTATTAAATGGTCACTTAGTCATTCCCTGAGGGTGACCGCTTAATACAGGTTCGACTGTAGTTAAGTATTTCTGTCAAATTCTTTCACTGTCGTCATTTACGTTAATTTTTATAAGATTTTCATTCCCTTGTTTTCCACTTGACGATGAAAATGAATCCATCAAAAATGTTTCAACTGACGAAACCACGCGCAAGTTTTAATTTACTACGCAACACAACGTTCTGAGTAAACGAAACACGACGGAAAACAGCGTACTCTTAGGACTCTTAATTTTTGCCCTAGAACATCTGATTAACTCAAATTTTTGGTGTAGGTCACCAATTGTCTTGCCAAAAAGTTTCTTCAAGTCAAAACAGCCGTCTTTAATATTTTGTGATTTTTCAGCCATCGGCAAGCTTTTTGCGCAATGATTTAGAATCAACCGAGGTTTTTGTGTGCTGGATTTAAGATGAACGCTGTATTTAAGACAAACAACCGACTTTAGCGCTGTGTTATATCGGCCAAAGCCTTTCCAAAAGAACTTAGAGTCAACCAAGGCAACTAGGCGCTGTTTTCGACTCGGACGAACCCTTCAGTTAAGCTGATTCGGACTCAAACAACCGCGCTTTAACACTAGCGTTGACGTTAACATTAACACTAACCCTAACCATGTCCCTAACCCTATCCCTAGCCCTAGCTGACGCTCTAACCCTAATGTTAAGTCCAACCTAAACTTAACAATAACCCTGAATCTCTTCGGAGTGAGTGCTGTTTTCAGGTCGGACAAAATCTTTGCGCGCTGACCTGAGGTTAACCAAGGCTACTGTGTGCCGTTTTTTTTAAGTCAACCACGATTATTGTGCACTGTTTTCGTGCCAAGCGAGCTTGTCGAGTGTTATGATTAATCAAAAACGACACATTGCGCATTACGTCTTAAACTGAACAGAAACGTTCTGTGTTCTCTTAAATCGGTTACAAGCATTTGGCGCTTAGTCTTTCATTCAAAGAATACCCTTGGGCATTGTTAATTAGCATACTCCACCATATGAAGGGCTGGGGGCATAAACTGCCTATGTAGAGTTTTAGGTGTTTTTGTTTTTTGCATACGTTTTTTCTCGAAAACGAAAAAGAAATCGGTGAAAAAAAATACGGGACAATGTTTTTGAATCAAAATGCAGTTCACATGCAAAAATTTGGACAAATCCAAGCGAACTAAAAAAATGGCCGAAAATTCCACATAGGCATTTTATGCCCCCAGTCCTTCAATTAATAACTCAAGAAATTTAACAGTTCTTTTGTTCAAGAGGTACATTCTTATTTTCTTTATTGTCAAAAATATTAATCTGGGGTCGGTAATTAAGTTTTTTTTGGTGTGGGTGAAAAATAATAAAGTTTGTTTTCTTTATGTTAAGTGTAAGTTTATTTGAGGTTAGCCAATTAAATAAATTGTCCAATTCAGCATTTACAATTAATTCTAATGTTCTGAGATTTTCATGGGAGTAAAGGATATTTATTTTAGTACCATCTGCAAAAAGGAGAAAATTTAAGTTTTCTGGAGCAATGTTGAATATCGTTAACATAATTATAACAAAAAGAGGAGCAGCCCTAAAACGGATCCTTGGGGTACACCACATGTAACCACTTCTTTATCCGAAATGTTTAGAGTTAATCTCAGTTGTTTGAGTACGATTTGTTAAATAAGAGGAAAACCACTGAATAACGATTCCTCGAAAACTGTAAAAATTACATGTATGTTTATCAGACAAGTAATATTTTATGGTCCACAGTATCAAAAGCTTTCTTAAGGTCAATGAACACCCCACAAGAAAAACGTCTTTTATCCATATTCTTTGGTACGGATGGTTTCTACCATGTCACGTATAGCATGTTCAGTTGAGTGTGCTTGACGAAAACCATATTGGGATAAACTTAGTAGTTGATGTTTTTCTAAAAAAATCTTCATTCTATTGTACATAATTTTTTCAAAAATTCTATCGAAGTTTGACAGTAATGAAATTGGCCTATAATTACAGGCTTCAGTTTCATCATCAGCTTTGTAGATTGGTAAAATTTTGGACATTTTCAGTTTAGAAGGATATGCACCAAGACTGACGGACTTATTGAGAAAATTTGCAAGGACAGGAGATATTATATCACAAGAGCACTTAAGAAGTTGTGTAGGACAAGAGTAAAGGCCATGCGATTTACATGTATTATTCGGGAAGGATAAAATTTCAAGTTTCACTTCATGTGAAATAACAGGCTTATAGAAGAATGAGGTATCTGGTGATTAATTTTGGAGGTTATGAGATAATCCGTATAAGAATGCTTGGCTTGAGGCATTTTAGTTGCTAAATTATTACCAACAGATGAGAAATACATATTTATAATGTTGAGTATACGTGATGGGTCATTGACGATGTTCTTATTAATTTGTGGATCCTTAAGTGTATTGATCGGCTTAAGACTTCTTTTCCGCCGATTCAGTAGTTCATTTATAGCTTGCCATGTTTTCCGCATATTATTCAAGTTATTCTTGAAAAATTCAAGATACATGTAGTAACTTTTCTTACTTAAGCGAATCAGAGTGCAAATTTTGTTTCTATAATATTTATATTTAATCAAAATCACCGGATTGATATTAATAATCTATTTTTTGTTTGGATTGAAATTCATAATCCCTTGGTTATCCATGGCTTGGAAAATTGTTTGATCTTACGCTTTGAGAAAGTTGTAATTGGTGCATGCTTGTTTACAATTTTATTTTATGTTTTGTAGAAGGATGTGAAAATCTCATCTATGTTTGTACTGGGTGTCTCGATGATTAAATTCCAATCAACTGCGGCAAGTTCATCATTAAACATGTCAGAACAAAAATGCGAGAAATCACGCTTCTTAATTTGCCTTTGTTTGATTCTATCTATTGTCGATGCCAAGATACAAAACTGCGAAAAGTGGTCACTAACATCAGTAATAAGGTTCCCACTTGCAACAACCTGATCTGGATTATTAACAAAAATATTGTCAATAAGACTGGCTGAGGTTCTGTGAACACGTGTTGGTTTATCAATTGTCGGAATGAGATAACAACTTTGAAAGGCCAATAAGAATTCATTACTATATTGACAAGTTTCGATTCTTTGCAGACATAAATTAAAATCACCCAGCAAGCATAAATTCTTGCCTGTAGCAGAATGTTTCTCTGTTGCCTCCTCAATATATTTAAGAAAATTATCTGGTGAATTGTGTTGTCTGTAAACGATTCCAAAATCACATTTTTCTTTTTAGGGAAGTGAATTTCGATCCATAATGCTTGGAAAGATTCATTCGAGATTGATTCTAGAGTTGTGTAATCAAGGGTTTCATCAATAAAAAGGCCAGCACCTCCACACGCTAGGGGTGTTGGAGCATGTTCAAAGACGTAGCCAGGAATGCTTGGTAGATCTACAGTCTCATTAGAATTGGTAATTTTTGTTTCTGTAACTCCTATTATGTTAAAATTAATATTCAATTCATGTAAATAGTGTGTTACTAAACTTTCAAGATTTCGTCGAAGGCTTCTAATATTATAATTATGGAAAATGGTAAAACTGGATTCTA
The DNA here is from genome assembly GCA_016490735.1 of Pachyseris speciosa. Classification (NCBI taxonomy): domain Eukaryota; kingdom Metazoa; phylum Cnidaria; class Anthozoa; order Scleractinia; family Pachyseridae; genus Pachyseris; species Pachyseris speciosa. The sequence continues at coordinate 662,384 of JAEMWC010000423.1, read as the reverse complement.
TTATATTTTTAGTAAGACAGTTTATGTGCTATTTTAGACCATGTGGAGAGAAATAACGACTAAATATACGTTGATTTAACAAATTGTCATCAGCAGCTTGACTGTTATGAATTTTGTTGAGTCTAAATAAATCCAAATCATATAAACTGGGTAGCTTTTGTATATCTCGTTTGGTCAAGAATTCAGACTGATTCAATGAGTTATTGAATTGGCCATGAGTTATGATCAAGCTACCTTTCAATTGATAATATGGCATTTCTTTAAGAAGAGATTTGTTTAACTTTTGTTGTTGCTTAAGACTTGACTTAGATCTGACATTGTTCGAGGCCATTTTTAAAGAAAATAAAAATAATTTGTGCTTAACTGGCTTTCGTCGCACTTCACCACGCATACATTGCCACCGAATGGAATGATGGGCCTGTCCTCGAGGTCCTTTTTGCAATAATGTCTAAGGACAGCGAACACGTTTCCAACAGTCTTCTTTGTCATTCCCACCATCCTGGCGGCTGAACTGCATAGTTCTCGTAGACTCCAAAGATAACTGCCAGAATTAACAGTTTTCCCAAAGGAATTCTTGAAAATTCCATGAAAAAACTTCCCTCTTTCAATGACTTTTTGTGACAACTCATTGAACACCTCCTTTAAAAGAAAGTTGGAAAATCTTTATCATCATCACTCATCATTCAAAAACCAGAAAATGTACATTTGAGTTTCTCAGTTAGTAATGTGTGACCTCAACCCTAATCATCCGGTCTAAAAACAAGCCAATTTTTATGGTGAACTTCATGCAATTCTGGTGTATAATTATTCTTAACAGCAGAAATCAAGGCGAATGTACATGTACTGTAGCATCGTTGTGATATGAAATTTTGTTCGCTTGCATAACAGTACACTCGGGCAACTCACCATAAATATCTGTTGACGTTGTTTTGATTTCTTTCTACGAATTCCATTCTTTGATTGCAAGGCTGACATCGCAGACAATTGGCTAACAAGCTTTGAATCTGTAGCCATCTAATTAATTCTTTGATTCTAATTAATTCTATGATGGGACCATCAGAAAGACTTGTAACATCCATTAGATTCATAATGAACGTCAAGTTTTCCCCTACATGTACGTACATGTAGTTAACGTGTTTCAAGTCCACTGACCATGGGCTAGAAATGTGAGAGCATTTACAGTTTTTATTGATATAAATCCCTTCCGTCCACGTGTCAGATTTCGCAGCCGCATTTGATTTTAGTCAGTATCGTGATTTTAATTTACTTTCGCAGTCATCGACTTCCAACAAACAAACAAACTTAAATTATTAAATGTGCACAGAATAACATCCTTGTACTTATAACATTTAATTCAACATTATCTCTTCTTATCATGACTATCAGATGTCCCAGTCAAGTAGTCGCAAGTAGCCGAAAGCTGAACTTGCGTAGAGAATTTTTTTTGTTTCCTTTCAAGTAAAATACAATTCGCAAAAAAATAATAATAATAATTTAAAGCTACGGGCTTAGTCCCACGCTATCCAATCTCGAACCCAGAGTCCTTGGACTCTTCAAATGGTCAGCGGGTAGATGCCCGGAGAGACTCTGGGATATTCCAGAAAATCTGGGGTTCTGGTCTTTTTAAGGTGCATGCTTGGGTAATTACCCCGGAAGCCGGAATGACTCAACATGGCATCCAAGGTGTTCGAGAATGGCAAAGTTGATTCTTGCACACGAAACTGGAAGAAAGAAGAAACTGGATTTTTTTCACTGAGAAATAATGTTCATTGGTTTGCTATGTAGCCTCTGGCGCTTTTGGTGTGTAACATACATTGTAGGCCATGACTGAAAAAGTGAAACTTTAGCCTGTGAGTGCCGTTCTTCGGCTTGATCATCTCTCAGTCGTCTTGAGCATTTCACTTGTGGCAAAACCAAAGGGGAAATGGAAACCTGAGATGGACTCCACTCGGAAACAGATCTCTTAGTCTCTTAATTTTCAGCCAGAGAGGTTCTGTACAACTAGTTTTACAGATGTCAGAGAACTTTTCTATTATTTTTTTCCTTCATACTCGTCTCCAGCAAATAAGATGCTCAAAATGTTTTAGTGGAAAGCACACCAATGTCTTCTTTGAATAACTACCTTTATACAGTGTTCCTGTGCATCATACTATGTATATAGTTTTCTTAAGTTAATCATGTCGATCTCAAACTAGCCAAGTTTCACAGCAAAAACGGTTTCACAAAATTTTGAAGCTTAGCACGTGCTGCCCTTCTCCGGCGATCGATCGATCACACATTCATTTCTTCTTAGCGGTCTTTTGCGAACACTGGAAATCGGCTATTGAAGTCGGCTATTGTTACAGTACTTTACAGTGGGCATCTTAAATCACACGACAGCTTCAAGCCAATTTACTTATACAGTTTCTACAACATCGTGCGCGACGCAAGTCACATAGCGCGCAACGCGACTCGTGTAGCGCACGACACAAATTACGTAGCGCACGATGCGAATAGCGTAGTGTGCGACGCGAATCGCGTTGTGCACAAGGGTGGCAACTTACCTTTGAGCGGTACTGTATTTCCGCACTTCAGCAATACCTTCTTCCACGAATTTCTCTCCAAAAAGGTTAATACAATGTTTTACTAGTAACTACATGTAGTTTTCACTGCTTGCATTATTTTGCCATGTTCTGCTTTCATATGACAGCCATGGCAATCATCCCTTGCAAAAATACCAGTCACAGGTTCCTGGGTTTCCGTTTGGTAACAGACTTCCTTAGAAGTTGCTATTGTTATAAAGGCAACCAATCAAAAAAAGGTTCTTTAATTCGATTACCCTATAGTCTCTCTGGGTGTCCACCTGCTAACCAAAGAGTCTGAGGACTCTGGGTACGATATTGCGTGCTGCCAAGGTACACTGTATTTGCTTTGATGGTGAGGACTGGGTAGGCTGGGTGCCTGGACAAATGGCGAGCATTGCAAGCCAACAGAAGTGCATGGGCAAACAGGCACAGTTAGACTCAAGTTTTCAACTTGCGGCTACTTGTGAGACTGTTTGGCCAGGGCTAATAACTAAACATTTGTTGTTTAAATTTCAGAGGTAGTGGTACAAGATGATCAAGCAGGCCATGTCCAGCAGGATATAACACTTTAAATCTGAGTTTACTTGGAGGTACAGTAATATTAATGACACTGTGTTGCTGATGCTGATGATAAGCTTTAGCTTAATTTAAACTTATTTATTTAGAAATCAGAAGCCGGCTAATTTTTCCTGGAGACAATCCATTTTATGCCACATTACCAACAGCAATAACTTAACAACGTGAAAGAAATGCATGTAACATCAATTTAATGGAAACCCTGGAAAAAAATCTGAGCTCCAGAAGGGATTTGAATATAAAGATGATCTATTATTGTTCCTTATTTCCACCCTTCATGTTCTTACAGCAGTATATTACGTGATAGGTACCAGCATGTGATACTATCAATAAGCAGAATTTAATATGCCAAACATTTTGGGCTACAAATTTTGTCCCTTTGATTGGATGTCAATAATTGGCATTGTTTCTCCTTGTTTGCATACATGTAAGTTATTTCAGATTTCAAAGTTGCTATTTTTGTTGTTACTTTTTTCCTGTGAGGGGTCTGCAGGGTTTCTCTTGAGTGATCAATAGGGATTATCTAGCATCCCCACCACATTTATACACAGTGGAAACTGAGGAGTCTGAAGAGGACAACAGTTAATAGGCCATCCCATTGTCTTGTTCTTTGTTTGTGTAATTAGATGGTCATGCCTACATTGTACCATGAAAGTGATGACGAATTGCAACCAATGATAGGAGCATTGATTGGTAAGAAAGATTAAATGATTAGATTTCTTTAATAATGGTGTAGGTGCTGTAAATTATACAGCTACTCAATGTGAAATATAGGGTTTGATTCTAGGTATTGATTCAGCACTTTAGGTTTCATGAGTACAGTGGAACCCTGTTAATACGGACACCTCGTTATGCGAGTGTCCATATCAATAGGGCTCATCGTGGTTTTCATATGTTAAAAGGGATTTGGATGATGGGAAACCTCAATGCAGCCAAATGCCACCAAGCATTGATTACCTGACTGCAAGAATGATAATGAAATTCTTGCATAACAATTAAAAAACCCACTCTGGCAAAAAAAAAAAAAAAAAATGAGATACTACACTGTAGGGCAAACTGAAAAAATGAAGAATGACTCTTTCCCTACACTCGGTTGAGCTCTCGACCATAGACATTCCGCAGTTTGTTTATAGCCGCATTTTGTTAACCAGCCCGTGACAATAATCAGCTTCCGGAAGCAATCTCTTTTCATACCATGAGAGAAACTACATGTAGGACCTCAAAACAATTTTTATAGTTCAAGAAGTGCTGAGAAAGTTGAAGGACAATGACAGCTGTTTTAGGTCATCTTTTACATTTTTGTAACAAATTTTATTGGTAGCATTAATTATGAGGTCAATTTGGTTAATCTTTTGCATCATGAAAGAAAGTTGCTGAAATTACCCAAACTTTCTTTTTTTATATTATTGGGACAACTTGTGTCAGTACATGTATGTCACAGTGTTTTATTGGTATTACAACAAAGACTAGCCTGCATGCAGACGTCTCCTATTTCCTTTGATGCATGCGGAAAAGGGACGTCTGCGAAACAGCGCCACTAATCGTGTTCCAGTTTCCTGCTGTTTTCCCAGGATCTTGGGAAAGAAATGTGATTGGTAGCCAGATAGTGGTCTTTGTTCAAGCAAACTCTGATTGGTCTTTTTTTAAAACAGATTTTATAATGTATGCATGCATTATGCCGCCCAAATTTAGCAGGGTTTTCCATTTAAAATGGATCAAAACATACAATGTTTACTGTGATTTT
>JAEMWC010000423.1:585000-652500 GCA_016490735.1 Pachyseris speciosa | reverse complement strand
GAGTTTGACCTTTCACGGCCGAGTGATTCGAGTGTAAATCTCATATCAACAGCAAGAATGATGCCTGTTGTCACGTATCGGAAAACGTCGATTCACCTTGTGTTTTTGAAGTCTGAACAACTAATATGTTAAGACAAGTGTCTATACGAATGTTTGCAAGTTCAACAGCGAGAAGAAAGCTTTTAACATGACCAAAATTTAACTCCAGATGGACTGCCGTGTTCCCTGTATCCGCTCCATTGAGATGTACATTTTGTTGAATAACTCAAGTACGGGATATCATACACCCCTGAGACTTTGACAGGTAGTTTATTTACTATTTTAATTTTTGGACTTTAAATTTTGAATGATAAGCGATTAGTTTTTACAAATGTACTAGCGTCCCTTGAAACTGTCCAGAAACGTTCCTTTCTTGTGTTTCAAATGACCCTGGATTGACGTATTTGTAAACAGTTTCACTCTGCTAATTAATTTTCTACTCACATTTCACCGAGACTCCATTCACATTTATGCGAAAAAAATCCTACATCGTTCGATAAGCGTTTCCTTTCTCAAACAATTATCCATCGAAGCGAAAACAAGTGTGCTTCGTTTTTTTTGGAATCAATACACTATTTTTATCACCTTGCATAATGATAAACCTCTGTGGCCTAAAGGTCATTGTTCCTGCCTGTGACGCAGCTAACCCGGGTTCGATGTCTGTTAGTGGTATATATAACGGGCTTTATTTTTTCTGTTTCTCTTTTTCTTGTTCTTTTAGAAATATTTTTTACAAGTGTTATAATTATTGTTCTCAATGGTTGAGCTGTATTTTAGAGGAATATATGTTGATAGGGGTCTAAAGAAATAGACTCCAACACAAGCTAAACACAATGCGTACGATGTAAGAAAGACAGACTTCCTCTATTCTTTTGTTTAGCACTAAGTTAGGGATACAATACTGTTTTTTGCAAGCCCGGGTTTAGGCTAATTGTAGCCTCTTGTTTTCTTTATAACATGTCCAGAGATTTGAAAGTGTGCACTGGGTGCTTGCTGCTGTTGAGGTAATTGTAATGCACTTTTTTCGACCAATATACGTGTATCATCATAACTTTTTACACTGTATTTAAGTTTATATTCAAGTGTTTAAAAGTGTGATTTTGCTCTGGAAGAAAGAACTTTGTGCTCTCAAGTTTAGTATGTTGCTGCTTTCATAGCAAACGCCCATTTTTTTTTTTTTAACGAATGATATGCAGTTTCCTCTTGAAAAGACTTACTAGACTTGGTAGATGAATTTATTTCGTTCTGGTGTTCCATTCCTAGAAGATTACCATGTTTCCAGGGATTCTGGACCAGGAGAATACAACATTGTCCACATCAGCAGGAAAATGTTCAGGTCAGTGGTGTTTCTCATTAATTGTTTAAATGCGTCTTTCCCCCCTTTTACCTTAGAGTACACAGCACTCGCACTTCCCGCTGGAAGCTCAAGAGCTGAACCCTATGTACAGAGTTTTTTGAAACTTTGCAGCAAGATGAATCTTGATATGCTGATTGCAATTCAATGATAAAAAACGGGGGTCGTCTGACTCATTTTTGAGTTACTGGCACATAAAGCCAAAATTAATTGTGTTTCTAAGAGGCTTTACTGTTACTATTGTATGGTAATAATTGGGAAATTTTTTGACACCATGTTCGAGGAAACAAACGAAAAAGTATGGGAGAATCAATCCATCGAAGAGTTGGTGTTTAAAAATAACGAAACCATTTAGAGCCACCTTAAACTAAATGCCTGTTTCAGTTGAAGAGGCCCAGTGTTCCCTCATTTATTGTTTACTGGCTTTCTTTACAAGAACGCCGGATCAGTTAATTCTAGGAAATCACATGGGGAATCAGTATCAAAACAGAATGGTATGTGTGATACACGTTTCTACCAATGATCAAACCCTGACCTGTCTCTCTGGTTTAGCAAATTTAAGTTCAATGGCAGGAAGCGACATCAGAGCCAAAACACAACTTTGAGTTGTCGTTATTTACAGCCTAAAAGGTTGCAGTGTCAGATGAAGTTTTTTCTTTTAAATTGACAAAACAGGTCTGTGGTCTTGCTGCTTTAATCATGTTTTATTCTTTCAACAGGTATGACCAAAAAAAAAAAACAAGAGGCCAAAGCAAAAGAGAACATTGGTACGTTGGCTAACATTTCTGTGCTTACCCTATTTCCATTTTGATTTGAGACTTCAATAAAGTGATGATGATGATGATGATGATGATGATGATGATGATGATGATGATGATGATGATGATGATGATGATGATGATGATGATGATGATGATGATGATGATGTCGTATGGAAAACGGGAATGATTCCAACTTGATTTATTGTCTGTATCATTGGTTGGAAGTGCATTCAATGATTTTATTGTCCCCCTGGGAAAACACTTTGTAATGTTGTCAGCTGTAATATCTCTGATATTTCTGTCTTCTAATAAGGCGTTGCCGGTGCGCACAAGAAAAGGAAGCCGCATAATCTCTGGACAAAAGAAGAGAAAGAGGAGATTTTCAAACATCCTGGGGACTTCATCAGAAAGAAAACTTTGCCAGGAAAAACCGAATGCGAAAAATGCGTACAACAAAGCAACGGATTGCTGGCTCAAAGACAGTGGTCAGTCGTGAAGGATTGTGTAAGAAATATTATTTCTCGCGGGAAAACATTACAAGAACAAAATTCCTAGTGAAGGACTCTTGTTAAGGAAGCATTTTCATTTTACTTCCAGTTCAGAAACAGAACGTTCAAATTGTCTAAAAGTGGAGGCGTGAAATATCAGTCTCATGAATTTTCTTAGCAAAACGAGAGAGGACGTTAAATCGTTTTAGAAAGGGAGGAATGATTGTAGGCATTGTCCACAACCAAGTAAGATGTCTATTCTGTGGTAGTATTTGGACAGTCCATGGAAGAATACAAGAAAAATGTCTCTAGTTACTGTGAGCTCGTGGCAAGAAAGCACCACAGATTAGTTTAGGCAAAAGTTAATGTGGTGAAGACTGGTTTCACTAATGATAGAGTCGGAGTCGAAAGAGCACTAAAGACTTATTATAAACCAAGCAATCGAGTTGTTAGCTGCATTGAATCAGTTGCATTTCCATTTCTTAGATTCTTCTTTGATGCTGCTTTTCCAGATTCCGACTTGCGAACTTGTGAAAACCAGAGTGTCAGGGTCGACGGCAGAAGCGGAAGAATATACAATCGCGTATTCGTTAAGACAGCGAAAGAAAGAGCATTGTTATTGGTTGCTTCTGACGCTTCTACTTGCGACTCCAACAATCCTGTTTACACTGGATCATAAACGACAGTCGTAAGGATAAGCGGATGAAATGCTTACTACTATGTTGTTTAATTTTCACAAGATCATAATTCCAAAGTTTTCGATTACTATTCCAACTCCAACTCCTTCTCTAGTAAAAACCAGCTTAAAGTGCCTATAATGTCAAAATATGTTTTTCCCTCATCTAATTCTACATTCACCAAATGAACTTCTGCCAAAAAAAAATTTTCGATTTAGATAAAACGCAATTTTTTTATAACTTTTTAAAGACATTCAAATTTGCCGCCATTTTGGTCCACCATTCGCACCAGTCTTCCTCGGTTTAAAGTGAGTCGTGACGTAGGTTCAGGAACACGTGATTTTGGGTCGTGACTTATCTGACTTGAAAACAAGTGGGAATTTTGCTTCAGAAGGATTAAAGCCTGGAGGTCACTAAGGACACCTAATAAAGCTCACAATATCGTAAAAGACCCGCACTCGACCTGTGTGTTTATATGCACTCAAGGTCAAGTGAGGTTCCTGAACCTACGTCACAGACATCAATCACGTGGTCATTTTGAGCACGTTACTCTTGTGATCAGCGGCAGGGGTCGACCGCAAGAAAATAGAATTTTGAACTTTGTAAAAATTCGTCAAAAAATCGCGTTTTATCCAAATCGAAAAATTTTTTCACCGAAGTTCATTTGATGAAATGTAGAATAAGATGAGCGAAAAAAACATTTTTTTGACATTATGGGCACTTTAAGGATGTTGAGCTAGGTGAAATTGTTTGTATAGGTAATCACATGATTTCGAGTGCAATTTGGAATAAATAAGCACGAGTAAATTTTTTCAAAGACTTACAAAATTGCATGAGCCCGTAGGGCGAGTGCAATTTGTGGTCTTTGAAAAAATTTACAAGTGCTTATTTATTCCAAATTGCACGAGAAAAATCATACGATTACTTATTAAATAATATACATGAAAAAATTGCGAGATAGCTTCTTAACTTTGCAGAAGCAACGCAACGAAGGTATAAAGGTGAATCAAAACAACAGTTCTCTCAACGTTTTTAAAGCGTTTTTAGCTGTAAAAACTGGCTAAACAATTACAGGCTATAGCTATAAGGCTACTTTGTTTGCTAAGTGTCTATCAAGCGCTGTAATCATTACCTTCAGGCTTTCTAGTTCGTTATCTTTGCCTTGTTTGTCCTTGTTTGTTTATTAATCTCGGCGTCACTCCAGTGTAGTGTTGAATTCAACGGACTCGTAATTCCAATTACGTCGGTAATTCCCTTCTCTGGACACCACTGTTTCCAAACAGACAGCTAAAATATAGTGCTTTTCGCAGTCGTTTCTCCTTTTTAGAGCTGTTTTGCAGCTTCTCTGCTGTTATTGCGGTCACGAAGAAAGAAAACCTGCTCAAAAAGCCAGCCATTGTTTTCGCTCGCAGAGTCGCTTGCAGCTCTTCAGACTTTGCGCCATTCAAAGGCTGCGTTTGATTGGCTCAATTTCAGTTCCTTTGTTAATTAACCAATCAGAATTGTCTGTTGTTTACCACTTTTTTGCACTGAATTACCTTTTTTCTGCATCGTGTTTCCTAAAAACTGCATTTCTCTTAGCCAATCAGAATCGAGAAATTTTTTCATGTATATTATTATGGCTGGAATAAAACGTTGTGAAACAGTGCAGAGGAAATCAAAACTATTATTAAAGTGCATCATTGTCTTTAGTCCTTGTTACAGTTGTGACCACTACTAAGGAAACGTGAATATGACACTAATCAGTCTGCAGTGGCAGGTAGAAGTAACAAGGACAGGATCAGATTGGCCGGGTCTTGGTATTCTATCTGTTGTAACAGTGTAGAGAAACAAATTAAATTATATAACAGTCAACGTAAACAAGTAACATGTAGTCTTTAAGTGATTGTACTTTTTTTAAATACGCCATTAAATTAAGTTGAAAGGCATTGTGGCTTCTTTATTTGAACTCTTTTCATCTGACAGTGTTCCAAAGAACTGAGTAAATCCAAAATGTTTTCTTACTAATTCACGATATATGGCAGATAGCAAAGTGGCCTGCAAAACATCAAACTACTCTGATCTGGGGGAGGGCTACTAAAAAAAAAATTAATACGGGGAGGGTCCGACCCCTTACCCTTTTATATACCATTTTTGACAGAAAAGGTACCCTTTTCGTATACCTCCCACTGGAACAGTATAGTCAAGGTACATTGTATATGTGTTTGAAATATTTTAATGAAAGGTCCTTTTAAATACCTAAACCTGGACAGATTTCCCTATCCTTTCATCTACTTGGACTCGTGAAATCCGTAACTTTTCATATAACTGAAGCATGGAAAAGGTGCCCCTTTAAGGCCGGTGGAAGCGGAAAATTGCCTAGCTTTTGCCTTGAACCAATTAACATGAATTCCGGCGGTTTCTGTCATGTTCAAAGTGAGTTTATTCGCAGTGAGCCAAAGACATTTGCATTGAGAGTAAACTGAATAAAGCCCACATCACTGCTAGCGTATGACAAATGGGCGTCTTCTGCATACATTCTAGCCTCTGAATTAGTTAGTTTGGAAGGTCGTCGATCTATAAAAGAAATAACAACGGACCTAAGATAGATCCTTGAGGGATACCACGGTCAAGGGTGCGAAATTTCATAAAGAGAGCCACTGGACGAAACATTTTTGCATGCGGTTATATGAAGGTATGATTCAAATCACTTATCGGTGTTGTCCTGTATTTCATACAGACAGTTTAGATAAAATGATGAAATGGTCGACAGTGTTGAAAGCATTTTTTAAATCTAAAAGAAATGGCTTCAATTAAATGCTGTAACTGGATAGATATGCATAAAGTTGATCATAAACTATTCTAAATACAGTGCGTCGATGAATGTTATTATTATTATTATTATTATTATTATTATTATTATTCATTATTTGAGAGAGAAAACGCTGATGAAACGGTTTACAGTTCGACATATATAGTCACAAAACCTCCGAAGTGAGTCGTCGAAGCATCTTTTGCAGAAAAGAATGAATCAGCAAAGAACGTGAGTTTCCAAAACATCTTTCCAGGCCGGTAGACCTTTTGTGCAGTGGTGCGTGGTCAAACTACTCAAATCATACGCATGCGCTGGAAATTCGAGACACGAAGCCGAAAAAAAAAACGCAGCCCATTGCTTGAGTTGCGGCCTTTTCTGATTTGAAGGAAAAAAGAAACTAAGGAAAAAACGAACGAAAATTTGTGGATGCTTTATATGGTTGATAACTGACGTGCGGCTTGAAAACTGAACTGAACGTCTTTTCTGCTGTGTTTGAAAGTCTTAGCATAGCAAAGTGGATCAAGCAACAAAACAGCTGTTATTTTCTGGAGATGAAAAACACATAACGGCCCCTTTTACTTTGATCGCTGTGTTTGTGAACTTGATTATTGCGAGCAATAGTGAACCTGTTAAAAATGAAGAGAATATTTAAACCTTTTTGCCAATAATCGAGTGAACATTTCGTAAGATGAATTTAGATGAGTTCTTTTTTTGGACGTTTTCGTTGGCACTAAAAGCAACAGCTGTTCAGGGCTTTTCACAGTTTACTGTGACGGTGCGGTTCGTGTTCATCGTGTTGGTTATTTTATTGCTACCTTTTTCGACAATAGAGAAAATCGATCATCATCTTACAAATTTGCTGACGGTGCGGTTCGTGTTACTTGCGGTTGTTATTTTGTCGCTATCTTTTTCGACGACCGAGAGAATCGATCTCCATCTTTAGAGTAAGTTATTCGTTTGTATTTTATCCTAATATTTAGTTGCACTCAACTAAGTCGAGTAGTTCCGTTACTGACGCCGTTGAAAGACAGAAATGAAATTGAAAGAAAGTTGCTGAAAAAGAGGACTTTGAAGTTGTCTGTTGACAGGAAAGTGGAGAACGGTTCGTGTCAGTTGTGCTGCTAAACGAACTTTTCGACGAACTAAACAACTGTCTAATTATGCAACTCATAATTATTACTACATTTTGTCCTTATAATGTGACTGTTTACTGGCAAATGTTTTATCATGTAACTTTTGGAATGCAAAATACGAATTTCACCAACATGCGCAGAGATCAACATCAAAACGGGAAAGGAAAGTTACTCTTTGGAAATTAACTGACCACTGGTATCAGAAGAATCGATTGAAATTTAAATATAATGTTCCATCTACTTAGTATGATTTGCAGCCTTGTTGTGCCAGACTGACAATTTCACTTCCTTTCAGTCAAACCAAAATGATTACCTCAAAAATTCAGAAACTAATCAAACTAAAACTAGAGTCTTGTTTGAGAAAATATCAGCTTAATTAAGTCAAAAGTCCAAGTCAAATCCTGTTGTGTTTGGAGGGAGACAAATATCTGCTACACAGCGAAATGAGCAAAGGTGGGACTTTCGAATCGAAAGCCAACAAAAGTTCAGATATTTTGGGCGTAAAATTTCTTTTGATTAAGGTTTCTGGTACTGAACACTTCATTTAAAGAATACTGGCAGATCGACCTGTGCCAGCTTGCTATGTTCAAATTTTCATATTTTATTGAAATGGGTGATCACAACCGAAAGTTTCCGGAATGCGTGGACTCGCATTTTTATAGCACAAGCAAAGCATACAAACAACCCATGAAATAAAATAGATTGTTATGGCTTTTACTGGCATCTTTGGAATATGTGTTTCACTTTTAATGTCATGCTTGGAGAACTCGTTGGATCAAATGACTCTAAACCTATCACGCAAATCATGTAAACATTACGAAATTTTATTTTTATAATTATGGTCAATTTTTTTATTAATGTTGAAAGCTTTGCTCTAAAATGTCTTTTTTTTTCCATACACGTTGCATGTACCTGTTTAGGTATTTCCACACAGAACTGATTTTCTGGGGTAGAAAGTTTAACAGTTCCGAAAACACTGGGTGAAATAAAGAAAATTACGAGCCTACGTTTTCCAAAAATAAACATCACAACTGACAGATGTGCTGAAGTTAACACAGTAGTTTTGAATCCTCTTCTTGCTTGATGTTTTTAAATGCGAGTTATTTCCCTTTTTTACACCCAAAAAAAGGTTGAAAAAGAAATTGTCACGAAAACGGATAGAAATATCAAAAATTGCGTGTGAGAGGAGTTATCAACTTGTATTTCACGCAAATTGTTAGAGAGGTCTTCTAGGTGTCTAGATTTTCTCAAGAATTTTCATTGTTTTACCGATATTAGCGAATATCGGCTAAATGACATTCAAAATTTCGTTATAAAGGAAGTTGAAACAGCTAGCTGAAACCGCGAGAAGCAGGAAACCAGTAACTAGCGTGCACACAAACATGGAAATTAACAGATGGAATTATATATTTTATTTTCAGCAAAATATATGCTGCACGTCGCAAGCTAATAATTGTCAATAAATGTTCACGTGACTATAGAGTTTGCACTCTTTAACTCTTTAAACACTAACATTGACCAGTATCTACTTTCTCCTTACAATGTTACTACTTGAAGAAACACGAAGGCCACAAGAACAAGGGAAATGATCATCTTAGCAGTATCGACTCATTTACATATGCAAATGACAAAGCGTGACTTCTTCCCGTCGATCTTTCCCGCGCTTTTTTTGAAGGGTTTGTTGATTGGTTTGTTTCTCTTTTTCATGGTAGACAAAACTTTACGTGCCTATGGCATATGTTCCAGTTGTACAGTTAAGAGATATTTGCATCAAGAACGCAACTTCTTTTTGTACCTAAATTTGTTTATATACCGATGTTAGTGATTATTTTGAGAGGCTATAACAAATAAAATAGCTGAACTGCAGAAAAACCCCTATCCCCTTTTTATTTATTTATTTATTTATTTGTGTGTTTTCAGACGCAACAAATGTTTGTAAATATCTTCAGCTTGAGCAGCAAGTGATCAAAATCAAAATCATTTCAAGAGAGAGAGAGAGTTGGAAGATCGAGCTCTTTCCAAAGCCTGTAGAAAGGATTGCGAACAGGTCTTTTCTCGGGACGAGATTCTTGAAACATTCGTTCTGTTCGCTTCTTACTGATTCGACATGCGGGGAATCTTTAAGTGTTAATCGAACACTGCGCGACTCGATGATTGATCTCAAACATCCACCGAGTCGCATTTCGCTGCTGCGTCAACGGCGCTGTGTTGACTGGCATCAAGTGTCAAAATCGACCAATCAGAGTGTATAGCAGAATCTGGTTTACCGGAAAGACCTTTCGTCAAGAATGAGCACAGGCGTTCCTTCGCCCCCTCCCCCAGACTCTCCTCGTTTTTCCTGCTCGCTCCGAGGACTTGATCGCAACATCTTTCGACGATTTTCGCCACTCCGCAAAATCCATCTGAACGCCTGGTTAAAGCTATTTTCAGATGAATCTTGCCGGGGTATGATACTTGATGCATTTTTATGGCATTTTTACATAACTTGGGATTTCAAAAACCAAAATTAGAATCACAGCAACTTGTATTATATCAAAGCAAATTTTTTCACCATGTTTTAGTCTAGTCTCCGTTTATTCACTTATACAAGGTCTGTGGGAACTGTATGATTATTTTCTGACAGCTTCTTTGCACATTCTTGACAAATAAGTGGGGTCTGTGTTCCATTGACCACTTCCAAGCCAAACGTACAAAGATATTTTAAATACTTTAATCAAACGCTTTTTTTTCTTTTCAGTCTTTGCTTAGCTAAACTTACTGTCTGAAAGCTCTCAGTTTTAATATGCTATGAAATTTGTTAAAATACACAATTTATAAACAAATGAATGCTTTTCCATTGTGGCCGACATTCACTTCTTTGTATTTAATTTTATGCCGATTGAGATAGCATACCTTACTAAGGACAAGAAAGTTTGTATCCATGGGTGAAATCTTCAACTGTTCAACATTTTACATCGAGGAATATACATGTGTTTCGTTTCAAAGAACTATGAGATAATTCAACAATACGCTTCTTTGCTGCTGAAAACACACGAAGCCATCCGCTGTAAAATGTCCCATATAACAATAACAGCAGAAGTTTGCCACAAATGTATTAAAAAATCGTAGTAATTTAGCCCGAATTTTCCATTGCAAAATAACGAGAGACTCCCCAGAGAAAGCCATCGAGAAAACGACTGGAATTCAGACTGCAAAGAATTGCAACTTCTCACTGACTAAAGCAACATTCATGTTATCTTTTACAAGAAAACTTTATGAACTTTTCTTTTTCTTTATAGTCAAGGGAAGCATTGCAAAAGATCGGAACGTATTAACTGCGGCTTGGTGAGTTAGTTAATTCTTGTTTTATTTTTTAGGGACTAGAATCAAAGTGATTACTTATCATTAGCTAACTCATTTTTGAACACCTATCTATATGACATTATTCACTCACGTTAAACTCTCTTTCTACAGGATAAATTATAACAAAATCAGGGTTGATTATTCGAGCGATTATGCAGTTCTGCAGCAAAGAAGTGCTTTTATTTCTGCTTGTGTTGGTGTTGAGCGGAAACAACGGCACCTTCGGCCAAGGTGAGGACGCAAAATCTCTCGTTATCGTCAGTGAAAAAAGGACTTTTCTTCGTTTTTTTTTTTTTTTCAAACCGTCGTAGTTTTAGACTGAATTTCTTATCCTCCTTCAGTGAAATAAGCCATTGATCAATATAATCTTTAAGGCCCAGTGAAGTCCATTTTGAGCGGTTTGGGAAAGGACAGATATAAACGGCTGCTTGTAAAATAGCGAAATTAAATCCTGAAGAAATTCAGGCTCGTACGGAAGTTGAAATCATAACTTCCACGTTACCAGTGTACTGCTATACCAACTAAGGTAATCAGTTGAGTTCGGAATAAACCTGGGAATGATGAAGAAACACCTACATTTAAATATAGGAAAAACATCATTTCAACTGCGGTTTAAAGATGTTCGCAGTTATGAACGCTTCCTTAGTGGTAATGAAAAAAAAAGCCTGAAAAAAAGAAAAAGAAAAAAAACCGCTCAAAACTGTCTTTCCACAATCGCACTGATTTTTCACAGTTCTTTAATTGTTTAGTTGAAGGAGAAAAGAAAAATTACAATACAATATTTAACAATTAGATTATGAGCTCGAGATTGCTATCGCGTGATAGCTGATGAGGGCGCAGCCCGAATCAGCTATCACGCGATAGAAATCTCGAGCTCATAATCTAATTGTTTTAGTATAAATCTACTAGTCGTTCAAAACTAAACAAGTTAATTATCTAAATCCTCCTCGCAGACTCTTCGAAAACGCGAAGAAGCGGCCGCCATTTTGTCGACAACCGCTACTCACTATCTATCACAGAATACATAGCGAGTAGCGTAGCCAATCAGAGAACGGCATTCGTGATAGAACGCTAGTAGATTTATACTAAAATACAATACATACATACTTATCCTCTCCCCGTCGGGGCTTTTCAGGGATAGTTTACATCACTGGCCGGGGACTTGACCAGACTGCTTGTGCAGTTTACAGTAACTAATGAGTGCCTGTTACCCAGTTTAGGCATTTTCCCAGTCACCAACGCCGCTCCTCTTGCCTTCTTTTTCTTGATACTTGTAAACAGTTTCTCCAAAACTTTTCTTTCGCTGTTTTCACTTGCGTCTCATAATATACTGTTATTTATTGGTGGAAATTTACATTTCACAACTGAGCCAGAATATCAATAGATCCAGTATATTTTGTTATTTTGACTACAGTTACTATTTCATATTATGGGAATTTCCATTACACAGTTCAGTCATAATATAGATTGTTATTATTCAAATATTTAGAAACAGACACTTCAATGCATCCAATATATTTTGTTGTTTTGATGGTTAAGTTTCATATAAAACAAAATTATATTACAGTATATTGTTATATAAATGTTATATTTCTTATATTACTTAATGTTCTATCAAAAAATATTTTGAAATACATTTTATATCTCAAGAGAGAGATTTTATAGTATAATTATTTGTGATAGCAATATTTAACAATTATAGGTAAATATCCACCACTTTCACCGACACAGAGGTGAATAATTGTTTTAGTATATACCACACAAGCTGAATAATTAGCGGACCAAAACATTACTTTATGTGTGACATACCGACAAGCGGTCGGAAATTTAAAAATCTCGCGCTCCGGCTGCTCGGAGGTGAATAGTACTTGCTAATGACCTCCGAGTTAACCAATCAGAGCGCGCGAAAAGCACTACTCACTTGTGTGGTATATACTAACAGTGGTAATGATGACTGTGTAAAAAACAAGCCATTTATACTATTTCAAAATATCAAACAATTGTTTTCAAATAAAAGTACTGAAGGACAAATTAAGAATTTCAATTCTCTTTTGACATTGTTTTATGTTACCTTTTTGTTTTATGTTACCTTCCCATACTTTTAATAACCTTAAGTGCTATGCATCTCGCTTCCTGTGCAAGAATTTTTTTTAACATATCACCGCTCGCAGTATTTTTTTTTTTGACAAGTTTCCCTTGCAGGAATTTTTTTGGGGGGGAAATGTCACCCCCCCCCCCTCCGGTTATTTCTAATGGACTGTCCCTTAGTCCTCATTCTTCTGTTTTAGTTGCGCTGTTTTAGGAGCACTAGGGCATGTGCTAACATGGTCACGCACTTTTTTTATTAACACTTTTAAATAATTTTTTTGCACCTTGAACAGCTGTATTGCACTCTACTGAAAGACTTATGTTATTCGCGATTAAAAAAAAAGCATCCAATGACCGGGACTAGCCCAGGAGAAGAGTAGTAACATTCTGAGTTGTTCTAAGTACTCTCAGTAACCGCCGACAATCCAGGTTCCGCGGGTTATCTTTTTTTTTTCTTTTTTTTTTTCCACTATAAACGCAAACTGTTATCAATGATCATCATATCGTATCTTTGCTGTGACCTGGTTCCATATTTGTACATTGTACGCTGCGTGATAGGTGAATGCGCTGTAGATATGAACTGTATTGTACTTTTGTTTTTCTACAGAATGTGGAACCGTGGTAAATAATTTACTCACAAGCCCTGGCTATCCAAACAACTACCCACCCGATAAGCACTGTACGTACTGGGTTCCAGTCCCAGAGGGCAGGTCATTGATGATTGACTTTGAATTTGACTTGGAGGGGACTTATGGTTCTCCATGCAGGTAACTCAGGGTAACTGTAAAGTTAACATGAAATATGCTCTGCAGGTGTTAGACATCTGGGGCCTGGTGTTCAAAAGGCCTTGAAACTTTATCCACGATCAAAGAGGTTTTTATCTCGCATGTTCAAAAAATATCTTTTAGGGATGCTTTTATGCTAAAAGTAAAAATAAAATATCTGGGTCAAAATTGAAGACAAAAATCTGTTATAAGAATCCATAAGAATAAGCAATCCGATTAGAATCAACAATTCACCTTGTGGAATCCTGCGTTAGCTTAAACGTGTTTTGAACAACTGGGTGCCTAATGTACAAATCGAATCCTGTTGCTGAATAATTCACGAATCGCACTAAATGTTTTTACTTAAAGCAGAAATAGAAAAAAAAAAATAAATAAATAAGCGCACGCGTTTACTGAAAGAATAAAAGAATCAGAGACAAACAAGAAACACAACATGAAAAGACTTAAAAATAAAAGTAGACATATTTTCTTAAAGCAGTTTATAGCTCCCTCAACTCTTTCTTCATGTTATGGAAAAAATGGTCAAGTATAAATTTCAATCGCATAATGTTTTGCAAAACATTTTAGAAGGAACATAAGCGATGTTAAAAACGAATGACGTCTCGATGACTTCACGTTATCGATATCAAATTCAAAGTACGTGATAGAAATAGAAAAATTAAGCGCAAAAATTTCTGGAGGTGTTGAGTATTCAGCTGCTTTGTAGAGAATTCGGAGAGAAAGGAATCTGACTTCGTTTCAGGTCTTGGTTTCATGTTTCTGGTGAACAGCATCTCGTAGATCATCAACAGCAAGCAATAATAAGCCACCCTTCGTTGGAATGGAAATTGAAATGAAACACTGGACACCAATGAGTAACACGCGTCCCCAGAAAAACAACAACAACAACAACAAAGTATCTTAGTGCACGTAGTCTATCAAAGTCATATCGACAACAAGTACACAGCTATTTCAACTTACGTTGTCGGATTTGAAAGCGTCAAGCTTACGCCGCAATACCGAAAGGGGACTTGAGTAGTTGTAAATGTTTACTGCTGCGGTCACATTTTCACGTTATTAGCACCATAGGATGGAAGAAAGCACTCAGAACCGTTTGCCTGTGTGATTTGATATCTGTAGGGCTGAGGCAAGATGAGTTTGGAACATTCATAGATAAATTACCCAGTCACGTATGTCGTCCCACGTGCTGAAATTGTTGTAAACATTGACTGCTGAAGACAATGTTAATTCGCTCACATCCTCTTCGCATCTTCTCCAGGTATTTTTACCGATGAAAGTAACAACACACAAAATCAGTTACTGATCATCATTCTTTCCACGCACCGTATCAGGGTGGAGCCATCTACCCTATTATACTTCCGAATGGCTCATCGGTTGCATGCTTCGTACTTTATACGGAACCTGATTTTAATAACCTGATTTTTCATAGCCAAAAGCCAGTGCTATGACTGAATAACTGCTGACCCCATCCCTGTGCACATATATTCCGCTACCATCAGCAGTTTCATCCGCTCACTACAGAATCAAGCCGAACCACATCACGAAAAACAGTTAGATACACAATTATTTTTGAGCTGAGGCTGAAGAGAGACTGAATGACCATCATTTTTTCAGTGTCTTGAGCATAAAGCGTTCTTAACATGTTGTTAAGTATATTACTCTTTCATAGTTCATAATGACTAGAAAACAGCCCGAGATCTAAAATTTTTTTAAACCAGTCGGAAATCATGCATATATGCAATGTTGATGTTTATGCATGTAGCTCGATGCAGAAACGACTGTAGAAACTAAAGGTGCTTATATGTCTTAGTCTCAGCTTGGGTACGACGTACTTAGGATGTTCTTATTAAAATTTTGGTCAATCCCAGCCTTAACGTTAAAGGTTTCTATACTGATAAATAGATAGAGAAAATAAATAAATAAATAAATAAATGACAAAAAATAGTGTAAGTCCATTAGATCAGAGATCGACTGACGCTGTACGAAGAGGTCTCAGCGAAGTTAGCAAGAAATTGGAAGTGATCTGCGCCCAGTGATTACCAGCAAAAAAATCACAGATTATGTCGGTTACACATGCCGACATGTCTTTCAACTTATCGCTGTACATAAATATTCTGCAATTGGTAAACACCTGAAAGAAGATCGCAAGCTACATGCTACTAATTTACAAGAACATTTTAAATTTATAAGAAATGTTGCTCAAAGCTGGACTCTTTGACCTACGAGATGCTTTTCATCCGGAAAATGAAACCAAAACTTAACACACAGTCAGGTTTCGTTCGTGCCAAATTCTCTACATAACAATTGAACACTTCAACACCTCCAAATATTTTGTCGTTTATGTTTCCTACATATACGTGATCAATACTACATGTAGTTTGAACTTGATAATGATGATATAGAGTCATCGAAACGTCGTTCGTTTTAAATATCGCTGAATTTCCTTCCTAAGAGCGAATTCATAATGTTAAATTATTGGTGTACTATAAGTTACCAGTAACCTTGCAGTGTGCCGAACATTCCCAGTTCCTAGAAACTTAGAAAAGCACCATGAAATGGTCTTCAAAAAGTAAATGTAATGATAAAAATCTGCTTGGCAGGTTTACCTTTGAAAATCAATAGTTATAGTTATTGTTTAGTTGGTACTTTTATTGCTACAGTAACGTTTGCGACAGGCATTTTGAAACGTTTCACAGGTTTCGCGCAATGCATTGGAGGCTCAAAAACAAGAGAAGGCAATGAAAAACAGTTCTCGACACAATTAAGTTTTTAAAATCACCTCCTTATGGAATCTTTATAATACTATACGATTGACGGTGTTACACAAATCATCTCAATTATCCACTGACCGGCCCCTCATACCCTGAGCTTCCTCTGCATGTAGTGAAAGTGATGTACGGGCCTGCTTCACAAATCAAAACTTTTGCATTTCTCCTGTTTTACTAAAAGTAGTGAATGCTCCCTGTTCTAACTTAGCACAAATGTTTTCTTCGCAGTTTTGATTATTTGAAGATTACTGATGAGAAAGGCCAGTCATTAGGTGTGTACTGTGGTACAAAGACTGGGGAAACAGTTGAAGTTACTGGAGGGTATGCAGTGATAATATTCGACTCTGACGGGAGTGTTCAAAGCAAAGGATTTCGCATGCTCTTCCGCATCAAGGAAAGCGGATCAAGTCCAACAACAATAGGTAGGAAAAGCACTAAATAAATAGATGTTCACTAAGAAGAGAATCCCTAGAATTGAACAGGAATTGTCCTTTCCAATATTGCGTAAAATTCAAACTCTCGGTGAGGGCAAAAATGCAGATACAAAGCAAAAAATAGTAGCCTCTCACGAGGTCTTTTTTAGCAGGTGAAATATGAGGCTCCCTAAAAAACGACTGCGTGGGAGGCTAAAAAAAATAGTTGCTCCCCTCCCCCTCCCCATAATGACCTGTGAAAATCTAATCAAAATCTGAGCATGTCATGGCTTGTCACATCTGACTACCAATACTGTGCGAAAGAAAGTACTATCCTTGGTTTCAGCACAGCAAATGAACGTTAAAGTCAGGCAGGCCACTTACTTTATGTACATTTTGGGGGTAGTGTTTCCTTTTCAAGCTTCATATCGCTGGAAATTGAATGTAGATTCTGTTAAAATTTAACAGATGATGGAATGATGATGGAATGATAATGATGATGATGATGGTGATTGCCATTTTGCTGCGTATCATGCTTCATAGTCAGAAGTTAGAACTGTGGAGCAGCAGCGGTTGTGACATTCGATATTCGCGACGAAAACTTGGATACTATAGGGCAACTTTTCTGTCTCCGAAAATTATACGAGGCAATAATTTATTCGATAACGTGCACTTTCAAGGCTGAATCTAATTATGATAATTCACTACCTTTCAGTGCACGTGCTTCAAAACCAGTCCTGGAAAAGGGGTTTAATTTTGAATTTCCTTTTGAATACATCATCTTAGCAGCAACGACCTCTAAAACGTAAATTTTATGAGATTTTTGAAATACGCAAGGAGTTAATACCTCATAATTTCAATCACACGTGTACCGAAAACATGATTTTATTGAATACCTTATACAGAAAGTACATAAAAACAATCTTCTCGTGAATATTTCAAGTGTTTTCGGAACAGTCGTCGCAGGTCGTGCTTACTCGTTTAATAAAACATACGTATTGGCGTAAGTGTCCTGCGCGATCTCGAAGTTCAGTGGGAATTTGATTATAATTGACTACCATGCATTGAATGTAGCTATATTAGAGTTTAGGAAAAGGGTTTCAATTTGAAATTCCTTACCAAAGTATCCGGCGTTTTGGGTGCAACGAGCCCGCGCAGGATCCTTAATCTCATTACGTATGTATTTATTTAAAGAGTACAGTGGAATCCCGCCATACGACCACCCCGTTATTACGACCACTTTTTTTATGGCCCGAACAAAAGCCCACTCATTTTCTTATCTGAAAACCCCGTTAATCCGACCACCCCGTTATTGCGACCGACGACCACTTTTTGGAGTCCTCAGTTGTTATTTTCTTTATACGCCTTAATACGACCAGTCAAAATGCTTGATGGGGCTGCTGAATGGCAGAGATGACACAATCTGGCAAACAATAACGCATTACTAATATTTTATTGAATGTTTTTAGGCAAAGGTGTTAGTGGTTAGCATGACATCCGGTAAATTGCAGTGTTCAGTAAAAAGGATGCATGAATAAATAATACAAAAGATCTGAAAGACTTTACTTTGCAGCATTTCGAGGCTCTCAAAGTTATTTTGCCTTCTTGTTTCTGCTGCCTTCAACTGTGGCTGTGTAAAAGTACTGTAAGCTACAATATAGAAAACCGCTCTTCAAGACATTTTACAAACCCTTTCCTTTCATAACAAGGAACTGAAAGAAGTCAGTGTTTTTTTTCTCGTTACTCGGTTTCGTTAACTGTTACATTTTTCAGTTGCATTGAATTGCGGTTGGTTGTAAGGTTGTTAATTAGCTGCAAATAGGTTGATTTATAGCGGATTAAAGGTGTACATGCAGTAGAATGTAGTTTAAAAGCATTTTGCACCGTAATTTGACCCTACCCCGTTAATACGACCAAATTTCCATAGCCCAAAGGTGGTAGCCTGCGTCGCAGACGTAACAAAACCCCGGTTAGTAACGTCTGCGAAACAGCGCCAAATTCCTTGTTCTGTACCAGAATTTGAGTACGCGTTATGATTGGCTCGTCAACAAAAGGCTTTTGTTAACGAGCCAATAATAACGCGTACTCAAATTCTGGTACAGAACAAGGAATTTGGCGCTGTTTCGCAGACGTTACTAACCGGGGTTTTTGTTACGTCTGCGACGCAGGCTAAAAGGTGGTCGTATTAACGGGGTTCCACTGTAATCACGAACCGTGCGACTGATTCGGACAATGCACGGAATATTCACGACAAGAATTTTTACATTCTAAATTTATTGAATATTTCGTGTGTTTTCGGAATCTGTCGTCGCAGATCATGCATACTATTTGTGAACTAAATACATACGTAATGAGAGGAAAAGTCCTGCGCGACCTTAAGGTTTGTCTTTCCATACTGCTGAAAAAATGTGTTCAAATCGTGGCAGTCTAGCAAATCAAACATGAGCTACAGGGGATAAACTGCTAAACTCAGTTTCTGTATCATGAAGCAACGGAGAATATTCTTGGGTGGAATTCCAGCAATATGTCAGCGATACGCATTTGTACACCTGGGTAGAGCCGAGAAACAAGATGGAGTAAAATGGCAAAGTTTTTTGTCTGTGGAACTAACATAATAGCCGGTAATCACGACGGGCATCCATGCTATAGTTTTATTTACAACATACAGTTCATAGATGTATGACAACAAGGTTTGATGGGGGAGGGAGGGAGGGAGGGAAGTGGCATTGAAATATTTTCTAATGAAATATTAAAGGGCGCATGATGAAAAACAAAATGAAAGTTTTCCAACTTTTCAGCCATACCAGAGGCTCCTGGCCATACCCTGCCTCCGATAACTAATGTTGAAATAGGATGAATGATTTGAGGAAGCCTCATGGTTTTCGTGTCACCCACCTGTAAGTGTAACCTGTTCCAGGCTCTCTCGGATATTTGGCGCGTCCGCGCGAGAACGAGCGAAGGAAATTTAGCGGGGAGGGGGAAGGGAAAGGGGAAGGGGAGGAGAGCCTGGGAGATTTTCTTTAACGACCCCATTCCGCCCACATTTACTTAATTTGGATTTTCCACTGTCAGAATGTCAACCTCTCAATTAACGCAAATCGTTCTCGGATTTCTCGCGCGAGTCATTTACATAACCGCGAGTAAACATGTGAAGATCCAGTAAGACGAATTTTCAAGAAAAGTCTCACATGTACTGCAAAAAACACCCCACTCGTTTTTATTGAGTGTCAGCAACTACATGGAATAACTGGTATTTTTTTTCTACGGCCGATAGCTTGGTGTTGCTTTACTTGGCCACAATCTTTCAAAAGCAAGAGGCGCTGTCGCAAGTCAGTCGTTTCCCTTGTGCCAAAACTACCTTATTATAGCAAATTAAAGCTCGTGTTAATTAAGGTATTTGAAATAAACGAGTCCTATATTAACGCGAATTGAAGGAAGAATTACTTTTTAGTAAAGGAAATAGACCTTTCCACGGTTTTTGACGCCATTTAGGCTGGGAAAACACGGCTAAAATAACAGTAAAGGTATGGGATTTTGGCCGACTTTGAACCACTATACTAACGCCGCAACAAAGAGGCTAATTTCCACAGTGAAAATGTCTTTTAAAAGACATCTGTACTGAAATTATTTTCATGAAGTATAAAGAACAGATTCAGGCTAAAACGACCGTAAACCAATTTTTAAAATTTCGTACAAACCCTTCTAATCAAAATTATGCAAAATGCCGCAAACTTAGAAGC
Source organism: Pachyseris speciosa (assembly GCA_016490735.1). Taxonomy (NCBI): domain Eukaryota; kingdom Metazoa; phylum Cnidaria; class Anthozoa; order Scleractinia; family Pachyseridae; genus Pachyseris; species Pachyseris speciosa. The sequence goes on along the minus strand of JAEMWC010000423.1, from coordinate 632,118 downwards.
TAGATGCGAAGATTCATAATTCGAATTTACGGACGTCGCGTCGTACCTCCTTTAATGGTCTTATTCTCTGTTGAATGAATGATTTCAATAAAACTATTTAATGCAGTGGCATATGTTGGACATCCGACTCTTTGTAGCGGCGTTACAGCGGTTTGCACCCACCCTCCCCCCGCCCCCAGTCAAAATGACGTCATAGACCGTGGGACGGTCTATTAACGCAAAACATGTGCTGAAATTTCAAAATAAGGGAGATTAACGTGACTTAAACAGGAACAAATTTATTCAAACATCAAGTTTAAAAATCTCCAATGCAAATGATGTTCGTGGAATTGGCCCTAAACGTAGGGGTTAAACGAAGGAATCTGGTAGCTTTACAGTGTCCATGATACCGGCTGATCTCCACCCTGATAAATACTTTCTCCTTTTTCGGAGATACTGTAAACGATTAAACTACCCTAGTTGTCAAGAATGTCTGGAGTATATCGAGAATTTGAGGTTAAACTAATTCAAATATTTACGCGTCACATAAGTAATGACGCGGAAATTAAAGCTGACAAAAATTAACGTTAGTTAAATTCGCATTAATTTCATAAAGCGTTAATTTCCTATAATAAGGTATCGTTCGATTTGATGATTATGGAAAACCATAAAAGATGCGTTCCAGTGGGTTGAAGGGACAAGCGACATAGCTCCGAAATCCGAAATCTTCTCTAAAAACACCGACAACCGACAGAAATTGGCAGACAATGCGCGACAGTTTGCGAACAGCGACAATTCGCTGTCCATTCCTCTTTGTTTTCTTTACGACAACGACATTTGTCCCCAACGAAACAAGCGACAGACAGAGTCGTAAACGATCGACAAAGCGACACTAGACCGCCCGTTGGAAGGCCTCATTAAATTTAACATGCTCACAACGAGCTGTATCACAATCGCGTGTGTGGTAATACAGGCGACTGCTAAAGAACAATCTCGGCGCTGACAAAGAGAAACAAAACATAAGCTTAAATATTCTGTTACGGACCAGAGTTGATCTAGCGCTATATGATCCCAGGAACGCAAATGATCCGGGACCGCAAATGATCCCCAAATTCAGGACCGCAAATGATCCCCATGTTGGACCTCAAATGATCCCGAGCCCGGGTCCCGAACAAGAAGTCACGGTAAGGAATGTCATGGATGGTGAAATGCCGTGGATTGCAAATTGTTGTGAATAGCGACTATTTTCACCAAAACTTTTTAAAGTCATGGCTCACAACTCATTAATTAAAGGCAAATGCGGACACAATTTGTGCAACTGATGTGAAGCAGTCAATCAACGTTATCGAGTCAGGATCCAAACTTACCTCGTTTTTCCTCCCATCTTTGGACATCTCCATGTTTGTTCTTATCGTTAACACCAAGAACGTTAACAAATGATACCTTTGAAATTATAAAAAAAAAAGCGGTTTAGCCATTTTCGGAGCGCGTGGGAGGCGCGGTTTACTCGCCAATCTCTGGCCAGTCGGCTGATCACCCATCAATGTGAGGAAGAAACACTTCTGTTATTCTGGGTACAATTTTTAATGAGAGTACTCAGTGAACAAAAGACTTTTTTTTCGAAAAGACAATGAAATCAACTGCGGAATTTTTAGTTATTGTGTCTACTGCACTTTTCATGTGCAGGTACACCATGTAGACACTTTCCTAGCAAAATCTGTTAGCGGAGCTTCGTCATGATCAGACAATCGTAGCCAATCAAACCTGAAGAGAAATTCGGCTCCTCTCGGCATTCTGCCATCCAATTAGAAACTGTTGAAAAGTGAGCAAGCCGGGTGATGATCGACTGCAGATAACTCTGGCTTTAATTAGTTGGCACACTTCGCTTTTCAAAACTTCCCGAAAATCAACAAGTTGGCACTTAAATTCCCACACCGTTTTTAACCCTGCGCTAAGCCTCCTTCTTAGTGTTTCCACCGTTTTGTTCAACGCAAACGGCTGCATCTTGGTCAACACTTCCCAGTTTGTACGACTCTCAAAACAAATTGAAGTCAAGTCTGCAAATAAGGATTACTTTCCATGCAAGGGACCGCAAGAGGTTATCATAAGTTGTGGCAGTAAGGCAGTCTCTCCAGAAACCCTTTCGATTCAATCTGGGCATTGCAGTTAAATGTGAATTGTCTTGTAATTCTCTGGGAGATTACACCGCATATTTGCCGGAATTCCCGAAGTCATAAATCTGTGCAGTGCATGATTGTATTTCTCTTTTTACAAAGTAATCTAGTTTTAAACTGGGTGGAGTAGCCCGTACTGGTTCTTCGGTTCCCTCCTAGTCCTTCCCTGCTGCTAACTTGTGTATATATATATTTATTATATTGTATGCAGTAAAAAAGGATTAAATTAAATTAAATTAAAATTAAATGGCCTACCATCAATTACCTACCTTGAAAAAAAAATTACTAAAGCTTGGTTGTTTTGACTCGTTTGAGTGCAATCTCTGCCATCTTGTTGTTTTGTTGAAATGTTGCTTGTCAGCTGTTCTGAAGGCGCATTCATTCGACGCGCGTGATGATGGATGGCTAGTCGGAGAAAGGCTACAAGCTCATATACCTGCTGTACCTTATATGGTCAATGAACCCGCCAGCAAATAAAGAAAGCTGAATAAAACTGGCGGCCATTAACCGGCAGCCATTAAAAATCATCTCACAGCGGAATGAACGAGTAGAAATTCCGAAACTGGGACCGAAATAAAAATGAAAATATTATGAAAGGTGTTCATCATCGTGGTTTCAAATGATAGTTGAGTTAATCTTTTGTCTCACGATTGAGTCACAAAGATGTGGATCGCGACGTTTCGATCGCCATACTGCTGGTCTTCATCAGGCGATGGTGTCGACTGGCTGCGTCTGAGCATAAGAAGCACCGTGGCTGGTCGTGATTGGTGCGTTTCGATCCTCGCTTAGGCTGTCGTTGATTGGAGGATTTCGATCCTTGTCGTTCAGACTAGAAATTGTTCCCTCAGCGGTCCGCTTTGGTACTGATCGGCTGTTGTGTTGTTTGATCGTGGGCATCCACGCTTCAGGAATTTGAATTCCACTGTCCCTGTTAATGTTGTTAGGTTGAAGTCTTATGTGAATAGCCTCTTTAACCCTACGGGTGTACCAATGTGGGGCTCGGTCAATAAAGTTAACTTCGTCCCAGAGCGGATAATGTCCGGTCGCGTTGCTATGTTCTGAAACGGCGGAGGATTGGGTTCGAGCAAGCCGTATGTCTCTATCGTGTTCCTTAATCCATTCATGCATAGATCTTCCCGTCTCTCCAATATAAACCTCAGCACATTCGAAGGGAATCTTGTAGACTACTCCGTCTTGTTTTACTGGATCGACAATGTCCTTAGGTTGCACTAGGTGGGATCTAAGAGTTGTGTCAGATGTGAAAACAGTCCGTATGCCTTGTTGTTGTAGGCAACGGCGAAGAGCCTCCGATGTGCCTTTGACGTATGACAGAACCACAGTAGATTCAATTTCGGTTTCAGGTTCTTTAGTGGTTGTTCTTCCCTTGGTTTTCGTAAGACGGATAACCGTTGGAAACAAGAACCGATGAGAGGTGTTTCTTTTCATGAGAGATAACTGATGGTTTTGTTATGAGGTGTTTAGATCGATCGTACAGGCACTTGACAATACCGCGTTTTACAGATTGCGGGTGGTGTGAATCATACGCTAGGTACTGTTCAGTGTGTGTAGGCTTTCTGTAAACACTGGTAGAGAGGTATCCATTCGAATCCTTAATGATCAACGTATCAAGGAAGGGAATTGAGTTTTCATTCTCAGTTTCCATTGTGAAACGGATCGTCGGCTGTTGACTACTGAGGTGTTGTAAGAACCAGTCAACTTTGTCACGATTTAAGATGGTAAAGGTGTCCTCCACATAGCGTTTCCAGATCTTAGGTGTACAGGGCGTCGATGTCAAAGTTTGCTCCTCAAAACCCTCCATGTAGAGGTTAGCTATCACTGCGGATACCGGGCTACCCATGGCTGCTCCTTCTTGCTGTTCGTAAATCAGTCCATCAAACTGGAAGTATGTGGATCTAAGAACGAAACTCAAGAGGTCTGCAATCTGCGTAGGTGTTAGAGTCGTGCGGTTGGCAAGGCACGGGTCAGCTTCTAGTTTTCGCAGTGCAGTCTGTACTGCTCCTTCGATTGGAACGTTCGTGAACAGAGACACTACATCGAAAGACACCATGATCTCGTTTTCTAGTACCCTTTCGTTTCGAAGATCGAAACGCACCAATCACGACCAGCCACGGTGCTTCTTATGCTCACACGCAGCCAGTCGACGCCATCGCCTGATGAAGACCAGCAGTATAGCGGTCGAAACGTCGCGATCCACATCTTTGTTACTCAATCGTGAGACAAAAGATTAACTCAACTATCAAAAATGAAATTCTTTGCTGGGAATGTTACAACGACAAAGAACAGTGCTACCATTGTGTTTAACAAATTTTGTTGCAGCGCTGAGAAAAATTTCCGAGTTGTTGATGTTCGGCTTATAGCAAAACACACTTTGATGTACTGAAAATATCACAAGGGTTAAATAACTTAACTAAAAAAATGGAAAAAAAAATGTTTCAACAACAAGTGTCGACGTCGTAAGTCTGTAAATATGCTTTTTTTCCTCCCCTTCTCTCAGTTCTTCAAATTCTGCCATCCTTTCCTTTATGTCCTGTAAGGACTGATCTAGCTCGCCATACTCTACATCTACTTTACTTTGTTTTTTCTCTTCGCTGTCCCTTTTTTAGGAAATCTTTCATCAATTTGTGAAATTTTTCTCGTACTGATCTTTGGGTCACCTTTAATCCACAACCAGCCAAACGATCCACAATTTCTGTCCAAACTGACCCTCTTTCTTTGGTCCCAGATTTAAACTGGTATGGTTCAATGGTGATTACTTCTGTGAGAAGCATTTTTTCGTGCTCGATTTTCCAGATAAATAGCTCTCTCGCCATATTGTCATGTAGTTGTGAAACTGAAAAACACAGTATGTTATAAACTTATTAAACTTTAACTTAACTTCTGATTTTAATAATTCTCATTATATTAGGACTTAAAAATTCTAATCGAAAGAATAAAAAGAAGGAGTGTGACTTCCATTTTCCAGTAAGGAACACATGAATTTTTGTCATCGCTTTGACCTTAAAGTTTAATTTCTTCAAGCAAAATTCGGTTAAAAGCAATTTCTAACGCGTAAGCATAACAATTGTTTAGTCGATGTTTAATGCAGAATTTGCACTTTTAGGAATCGCTTTAAACTTCTAAAAACAGCTATAAAGACTAACCTTTTAACCCGCCTTTGCACCTGCAGTGAACTCGTACTCTGGGAACGAGATTTGTTGAAAATCTCGTAGTCCGCGACAGGACGGCGACGAGATTTTCAAGACAGAACGAGTTGGCGTGACATGCTCACGCTATCGCGCAAGCGTATTGGGTGCACATTGGAAATCTTGTACTCGTAGTCGTAGTCGTAGTCGGATCTGAAGGTCCCCAATATGCTCATGGGCCAGTCTAGAATAATTGGACCTCGTAGAATAATTGTTAATAAAATATTCCTGCAAAACATGAGCTGTTTTGTCAAGGTTCTAAGAAACTTTATTTTGTTTTACGAGCTCTCTGTAGATATAATGGTAGACTTTATTTTTTTTATTTATAACAGATCGTCATTTTGAAGAACTAGTTATGTTTTCAGTTCGGTAGCCTCTGTGAGGAAAGAGGAGAGGAAGAGGGGAATCGGGCGCCTTTATGAAACCCATGCAGAGAATGCACATCTTCCCTCCCATTTCTAACGTCTGGCTAATCAGAATTCGCTTTTTGTTTTGCAACATGCCTAAGTAATTTAGGAAGGTTTCTCTGTGTTATTTGCGTAGAGGTTTGTTATTTCATTTTATTTTCGTCATTATTATGTTCATTAATTAGCAATAAAACACAAACAGCAGCGATAAACATGATATATTAACAACGCATGTTACAAAGTGTATTCATTATATGTTTCTCACCACTGTTTGTGTTTTTTGTACATAATCCTGAGAGCCACGTGTTTGTGAGTTAACTTTTCAATGCTTTGAGATGTTTTATTCTTATTATTTTTTTAATCTTCTTTTTTAGTTTCCCCGAAGGTAGTTTTGCCGTGGACAGGTTCTTTGATTGCGTTCCCGGTGGGATACAAACTTTGGTGTTCAGCCATTGGAATTCCTCCTATGAACTTAACAATAATAAGGGACTCAGCTGTTGTGGCAAATGGGACAAACTATGCAAGCATCCAAGTAAGCGAGGACGGTATCTACAAATGCCGGGCAAGTAGCAAGGATGGAACTGACGAGAGAGTAATTAAACTGATCATTAATGGTGAGAAAGATTGCGTCTAACTTTGATTTCTTACTTCAACTGTTTGACATTTATTTATTTATTTATTTATTTTTTATATTTACTTTAAGTTTTAGATTTCCCGGACGCTTTTTTCAAGTTCTTTTCTTTTCTTTTTTTCTTCTACAAATAATTCAATAAAAAGTAATTAACTGCCTTATAGGTCTTGCTTGTGTTCCATTCTTTCCATCCCAAAAGCTGCTTATAAGCAATTGCAAATCAAACTTTCAATTATCTTGCTTTGTTGAAATTCTGGTTTAAAATGCTGCAAAAGCTGGCTCAATTTATTAAGCCTCTTCATTTAAAGAAATTTATCGGAGTTGACAATCAATTATTCTAAGACAATCTCGTTCCCTGTGGGCTTTAAAGCCCTGGGAACAAGGTTGATTGTAAAACGTACGGAGATTGGATTCTCGAGGCAAATGTTTTGGTATTAAATGGCCTAGTGAACCGATTAAGGCTCCTGGAGTATTTTACAGACACATATGGTCCAAAACTGCTGCACGCTTGAAAATAATTTAATAAAAAGATTGGATAGTCTCTAAAAAACTTATCAGCATTTGGTCCTACAGGTTTGTGTATTTTGTGCCCACCCAGATTCAATTTCGTGAAAGAATTAAACAATATGATATTTCATTTTGTATTGTAAAATCCTGAGCGCGCACGCAATCCTGAGTTCAAATGATTGATTTTGATAGCATGATTGTTGTACTCAGGCTCGCTTTGCTGAAAAGAGGTGGTAACATAGGAAAAGTAGTCGATTTATCATCTAGTAAGCTTGGGAGGGTTATTCGTTTTTAACTGCGATTATGACATGAGACACTACTCAAGACTCCCTCAATACTACTTCGAAATTTTGCGGTTGTAGTGTCCAGTTAAGCCGCGAGGCATTGTGGGTTCGGGCGGCGGCCATGTTTAAGACATGTGAGTGTTTGTATTAAAAGTGCGTGTTGAGTTTCGAGTAATCGAGTGTGCCAGTCTTGCCATCCGGCCGCGACAGTACATTGGCGACGAGGATACATTTCGGTCCATCTACGTAGCTGTTTATTTTGGAGATTCTTCTCAAAGGAAGCGGAATTTTTAGCGGAATGTCTGTCGATGGCGAAGCTTCACCGAGCACGTCGACTACAAGTCAGTCGACAGTGAGTCAGCCAGCTCAACCGGCCCATTTTGCGGCATCGGAGGTTAGAAATCTACCCTGCTTCAACCCCAGGGAAGATCCAAACACCTTATCTGTGCGTTGGAAACGCTGGAAGCGTTCGTTCGAGTTGTATTTATTGGCAAAAGGAGTATCCGACGACAAACAGAAGGTCGCTTTGTTATTGCACACCGCGGGAATGGACTTACAAGATTTGTACTATACGCTAGTCGGCGCGGCGGAGGAACTGAAACCTTATGCAGACGTAGTAACACTTCTGGATGGTTATTTCGTGCCGAAAGTTAATGTTCCCTTCGAACGGCATGTCTTTCGACACTTGGAGCAACAGAGCGGGGAGAAGGTCGATCAGTTTGTGTGCAGGCTTCGACAAAAGGCTTTGACGTGTGATTTCACCGATGTCGACGAAACGATCCGAGATCAACTGATAGAGAAATGCCTGGACCCCAAACTCAGGCGAAAATTTTTGGAGAAAACTAATGCCACACTAACAGATCTGCAAGCTATCGCGCGGGCCCACGAGGCAGTCTCCGAACAGATGAAGTTAATGGAAAAGTCTTTCACACATCACCCAACACATGTTAACTCGATCAGACAGAGTAAAGCTCAGAACAAAGGGAAGGGGCAGTCGGTAGTCAAAGGGAAACAAGGGGTGCAGAGGTATGAGCTACAGAAACCCAAGGCAGGCCAGTCACAGAGATGGTACAGTTGTAATCGTTTTGGCCATATTGCAAAAGATACATGCTGTCCAGCGAGAGATAGACGATGTGACGAATGCTGGATTCGAGGACATTTTGCAGTGTGTTGCGAGAAACTTGGAACTAGGAAGTCACGACCTACACCCAAACAGGAAAGCGGTCAGATCAGAAGCAAGAAGGCCTTTAAGGTAGCAGAGGTAGCAGGCCAACGAGAGGATAAATATGCATTTGTCGTTAGAGGCCAAAAGGAAACCGGAGAGCTCAAGCTTAAGGTCGGTGGAGTGGATTTAGACAATGTACTGATTGATTCAGGTGCCTCATGTAACTTGATTGACTCTGAAACTTGGAACGGTCTGAAACTGAAACATATTGAGTGTGAATCCAAGAAGTCAGACAAGAAGTTATTCGCTTATGGCCAGAAGGAGCCAATAGAATTCATAGGAACATTTGTTGCAGAAATAGCTTGTGCCGACAGTGGAGAAGTGTGTGTGGATGAATTCACCGTCATCAGGGGCACTGGGAGACCGTTGCTTGGGAGAAGTACAGCAGAGAAACTTAAAGTGTTGCGAGTGGGACCAGCCAGCGGGCCTCAAGTTTGCTCTGTAATGGCAGAAGGGAGTGATAAAGATATTCGAGAGGAGTATGCAGATATTTTCACTGGAGTTGGAAAGCTAAAGGACTACCAACTCAAGATACATGTTAATAAGAATGTTACACCAGTAGCCCAGCAAGTGCGGAGACTCCCTTTCGGTCTCAGAGACAGAGTTGATTAGAAACTCCTAAGCAAGATGGGGACATACGCGTATGCGTAGATATGAGAGCAGCGAACGAGGCAATTGTACGTGAGCGACATCCTATTCCTACAATTGAAGAGATCCTGTACGATCTTAACGGGTCAACAGTTTTCAGCAAGCTGGATCTTCGGTGGGGATTCCACCAAATTGAGCTGGATGAGGAGTCACGTGAAATTACAACGTTTGTGAGTCATCGAGGCTTATACCGGTACAAGCGGCTCATGTTCGGAATCTCTTCAGCGTCGGAGAAATATCAGAAGATCATATCAGATGTTCTACAAGGCTGCAACGGGGTTGCAAACATCGCTGATGATGTCATTGTTCACGGGACAGACATGGAAGAGCATGACAGGAACTTGCATGCAGTTTTAAAGCGGTTGCGTGAGAAGGGGCTTACCCTAAATGGAGAGAAATGTCAGTTCAGATTACCGAAGTTGACCTTTTTTGGACATGATCTCAGCAGTGAAGGCGTCACACCAAGCGAAGAGAAGATTGCAGCTGTGGTGAATGCCCAGGCGCCCAGGAATGTTTCAGAAGTTCGCTCATTTGTACAGCTTGTACAGTACTCGTCGAAGTTCATCCCTAATTTCTCACAAGTTGCAGAGCCTCTTAGGAAATTGCTCAGGAAGGGACAAGCCTTTATCTGGGGCATGGAACAACAAGCAGCATTTGAAAAGCTCAAGCAACTCATGACGTCAGCAAATGCACTTGCCTACTTTAGAGGGGATTGCAAGACAAGGATTGTAGCAGACGCAGGTCCGGATGGACTAGGAGCGGTCTTACTTCAGCTCCAGGACGACGAATGGAGAGCAGTGTCCTATGCCTCAAGAAACCTTACCGATGTTGAGAGGCGCTACGCGCAAACAGAGAAAGAGGCACTGGCCTTAGTATGGGCATGTGAACGGTTCAATCTCTATGTCTATGGACGCCAATTTGAGCTTGAGACAGACCACAAGCCTCTCGAATGTATTTTTAGTACGCGTTCCAAGCCATCCGCAAGAATTGAACGTTGGGTACTTCGTTTACAGTGTCACAACTACCGTGTAGTGTACCGTCCTGGTAAAGGAAACATCGCGGATGCCTTGTCCAGATTGAATCAACCCAGCCCAAAGGATCCAAGCAGTGAGAAGGAGGATTTTGTCAGATTTGTGGTGCAGGAAAGCACACCAGTTAGCTTGACCCCTAGAGAAGTTGAACGAGAGTCCGAAAATGATCCAGAGTTAGTAGGTGTACGTCGGTACATACATTCAGGGCACTGGTCACAGTGCAAGATTCCTGGTTATGTCTGTGTGAAGAATGAACTGTGTACCATAGGACAACTAGTGCTGCGAGGAGATAGGATTGTTATACCGCAGAGTCTCAGAAAATCGGTCTCAGAAGCAGCTCACGAGGGGCACCAGGGGATAGCCAAGACGAAGAGTAGGCTGAGAACGAAGGTGTGGTGGCCCAAAATGGACGTGGACGTGGAACGAATGTGCAGAAGCTGCCATGGTTGTCAGGTTGTAGGACAGTATTCACCTCCCGAACCGATGCAAAGAACTGAACCACCTACCGGCCCCTGGAAGGATCTCGCCGCAGATCTAATGGGACCATTGCCCACAGGTGAGAGTTTGTTAGTTGTCGTCGATTATTACAGTCGGTATTACGAGCTGGTAGTGATGCAGTCAACGGTCACATCCAAGATCATCATGGCGCTAAAAGAGATTTTTGCACGATTTGGAAACCCTTACTCACCCAAGACAGATAATGGTCCGCAGTTCGTGAGCAGAGAGTTCGAGGAGTTCTTACATGAGTGTGGAATTGAGCACAGGAGATCACCCCCGTTATGGCCACAGGCCAATGGCGAGGTGGAACGACAGAACCGATCCCTCTTGAAGGCCCTAAAGGTCGCAGAGGTGGAAGGGAAGAGGTGGACAGAGGAACTACCAAAGTATCTCATGGCATACAGGTCCACACCTCAAGTCTCAACAGGTGCCACTCCAGCCTATCTCATGTTTGGGAGAGAGATCAAGTCTAAATTGCCAGAATTGAGACCAGACCAGTCAGTGGTCAACGAGGAGATTAGAGACAGCGACTGGAGTAACAAGTTAACTCAGAAAGCTTATGTGGACGACAAGCGAGGTGCGGTACCGAGTCCTATAATTCCTGGAGAGCAAGTGCTTCTGAAGAACACAAAGAGCATGGGAAAACTAGCACCTAATTTTGAACCTGAACCATATAAGGTGTTAGCAAAAGAAGGAAGTCAAGTAACAGTCCAGTCGAGTGAAGGAGTGGTCTACAACAGAAAAAGTTCCTTCTGTAAACCGTACGTTTTGCCTGAAGAGTCAAAATTGCCAAAGGACACCAATGTTAAGAACACGGACGCTTCAGATTTGAAGCCAATTGAAGCTGAAACCTCTAGACCTAAGCGTACTATCAAAACACCAGAGAAATTTAAGGACTATGTTTTAGGGAAACCCTAAGAGACTTCAGGACTTTTGAAAAGACATTTCAAACTTGATTTCAGATTTCAGTTAGGTTTCATTAACCGTTTTAATCTGCAAGAGGATACAGTCAAAGTGGAAAGGAAGGGATGTAGTGTCCAGTTAAGCCGCGAGGCATTGTGGGTTCGGGCGGCGGCCATGTTTAAAACATGTGAGTGTTTGTATTAAAAGTGCGTGTTGAGTTTCGAGTAATCGAGTGTGCCAGTCTTGCCATCCGGCCGCGACAGTACAGCGGTGGCGGTTGGAGTTCCGAGGAATGTTTGCATCCGAAAGAGACTGGAATCGTATAATCTGGAACAACAACAACCGAAAAATACGCATGGACAAGGTGCCGGTTTGCTATGAAAGGAAGGAGAAAGACAGGCCTGCACGAACTCCAACATGGTTTTTGTCCCAGGTTGTGACGGCCCCACTGAATGAATATCCTCTCTTGTGAATGGTAATTATTCCTGCCTATCGCAAGAAAACAACAGTCCTTCAGAAAGGAGGCAAATGATTTTATCAAGTTCATGGAGAGAAAATAAAGATATGCCAAGTAAAATTTTAGTATCAATGGACGTTTGCAGCTCATACGCAAATATACCACATAAGAAGGGACACCGTATTTATTCGATTAACCGTCCTGAGCGCTTATTAAAATTTTGGACCTTGATAGTGGGCGCTTATTCGAGGCTGGGCGCTTATTAAATTTTCCCCATTTTCAGCGAGAGTAGTATGTTTATTTTGCAACAAAACAATAAATAAAAAATAACAAAACGCTAAGATGTTACAAAGCAAAGTTTCTGTAAAATACTCTGAAGAAAACTCCGTCTTCGGAGAGGTCTCTTATTAGTACTTATTCAATTTCAATCCTTATTCAAGGTGGGCGCTGATTCGAGGTTGGGCGGTTAATCGAATAAATACGGCATATAGTACGCAAGAAATTCCACAATTATAACCACTGACCACCGATCCCAAGACGCTTCCAAAGGGAACTGCTTGGCTTAATCCTAAAAGAGAACTAATTCCGGTTCAGTGGGGAGAATTATCTCCAAACACATGGAACCACTATGAGAACAAAGAGGGCAGTCTCATTTGCTAATAGTTTTCATGATGGACATTGAAACAAAAGTATTACAACAAAGCCATACCAAGCCACGAGATCGAAAGAAAAGACTTGGATCGTTTTAATGAACAAGCCAGCAGATTCTACACTTTTATCAAAAATCAGAGAACGAAATAACTTCCCTCTATACAGTGGTGTTTAAAGGACAAAGACTCGACAACGATTCCAACCCGGACATTGAAGCTCACTTCGAGCCCACTGAAACCATTAAATATCCACACTTTACTTCGTGCCACTCACCAGGGGTAAAGTAATGGTTTCATTAAAAGAGAAGCAATCAGACTGCTTAGAAAAAAAAACCTTCGAAAACAATATTTAAAGAGTGTCTTGTGAAATTCAAACAACGCTTCAGAAGACGCAGCTATCCGAGAATAGGGGAGGGGTGGGGACAGGCAGGCAAGGCTCCCTCCTCCCTACGTTTTTGGACCATTTCTCCCTCTTTCCTATTCTTCCTCCCCCTCCCCCTTCCCCTTATCATTTAAGGATTATTAAATTGTTAATTGACTCTTGCAATCAGATCAAGACAATATTCCGGCTCTATCACTGGAAAGAACCAAACCAGAAGCCTGTCATGTTCCACTGCACTAACCAGAGTCAAACCAAAGGGATCGATCTAAAACTCACCTACCTTTAGGGGTCCTTTAACTTTGTAAAGGCACTATTCGGACTATTCCTAAGTAAGTACGTGTAAACCAGCAGTAAACCGCGTCTCTTTCCAAACCAGTCGAGGTTAAATCTTTTCATTTTAAAGTAATTAACTCTATACACTGAGTGTCTGGATGGGGGATACTTTAATCTCAGCTATCGGTTAAATTTTCTGCCATTTCTCAGCTGACAGTTAAATTTTTAGCGGTTTCTCAGCATAACTTTTCTTTTCAATTTTACTAATTTTATATTATTGACATTTTTAAGAAGTCGGAGCTTAAATTAATTAGTATCAAAGACCTCTAGAAGCTTTTCGATATCTTCCGAGAATCGCCAAACAAAACAAGATATATTCCGACAATTTCACTTAAATTCGCTCAATGCCATGACCTTTCGTGACGAAGCTTTCAAAGAATGCCCTCTACACCTTATTGACTCCAATTAAACGTAGAGGTTTTTGTTTTTGAATACTTTGCAGGTTTGTGTAATACTTCAGTCTACGTGAGGGCAGGCTTGTGTGAGAGTTCGATATTTCAAACAGTCTCTTATGTTGTTCAAAATTTACAGTTCAAACAGTCTCTTATGTTGTTCAAAATTTACAGTCGAACCTCAGTCTATAGCGTGTCCCAGCTGCCGTAACCTCTTACTAGCTCTTTAGCGTACAGTACAAAAAAGGGTCACGTAACCTGGTAAGTACCGCATATCACCAGGCCGTACAGTATCATTTGACGAAAGCGAAAATAAACTGTCTGCAGAATTAAAAGCGAACGATGTTATGTACTTATTGACTGAGTCAGGTCGGGCCGAACGGGAAAATATTTGGCTCGAGCCGTATGGACCGAGCGCAGCGAGGTTCATACGCCATGACCGAGGGCCAAATATTTTCCCGTCCCGCCCGACCTGACTCAGTCAATAAGTGTTTTATCATATGGCCTCTTTAGATTCTTCATGAGCACGTAGAAGATGAGGCTTTTTTTTTTTTTTCTTTACAAAATATCGAAAAATTTGCACCGGATCTAATATGTTTTTTTGCATTTGCTTTCTGGTTGCAAAATAAACTTACGAGGCTAGACGCGACGAGATCCTCTAAAATCGTATCGCTCGGGGCTGTACGTATTCCTAACAGGTACGTACGGCTTTTTCCGGCCCTGATCACGCCAAGGCGTACGGCCCTCATTTGGGCATTTTCTCAATAGTTTCACAATGAAAGCGCGCGTGGCGCCGTACAGGTCATATATGTCCTCCCCCCCCCCCCCCCCACACACACACACACAAAAGCTGTTGTCATATTACAAACCTATCTCTCTACAGCGGCCATTTCTCTACAACTGTCACTTACCTCTCTCCCAAGGTGGTAGTCAGTAGAGAGGGAGCGACTGTAGTAATATTAACATCTGCATCTAAAAATGAACTGTCTCGAAATTCACGTTTTGCATTGTATGAATACAATGTTTATGAGTTGTGTGACCTTTATAGTCATTTATTTTTGTAAAATTCACTGTTTTTTTTTTTCTTATACCAAATTATTGTAGGATTGTCAGATTGTTATTTTGAAGTTAATGAAGTACTATTAAAAAACTAGAATAGCCTAAATCTTTCACACTTCTTTATTTTTTTTGGTTAATTGATGTAGTCACTAACACAACCATTGTAGAAAAAAAATAGTAGACTAATCGCTGGATATTTTGTACGAGTCAAGCATTTAGCCTTTCTTCTGGCCTTTCTCTAAAAAAAAGACATAATGGTAGACAGCACTCAGCTGTATGACAATGAAATAAAATTACTTTCAATGCTTATCACGAATATGTTATTCTGTTGCTTTTGTTGTTGTTTTTATTGTTGCTGATGTTTTTTGCGCTCTTTCAGGGGGACTTAGGCGAGTGCTAACAAGCTCACACATTTTGTATTAACACAGCTGTATCGTACTCTAATGAATGAGTTATCCTATACGTTGTTCATGATTTGAAAAACGAATCAATTACCGGGACAAGACCAGGCCGCAGTTGTTCAAAAGAGCGGTAACTCTTTCCAGCGGATAAGTCACTATCCAGCCGATAAGCTGTATTGCGAGTGAACTTGCGACCGATAGATTTTCTCCGCCGGGTAGCGAGTTATCCACTCTTTCAACAGCTGGGGCCTGGAGGACAGTTGTGATGTTTGTTCTGAGTACTCGCAGTAACGGACTGACTATCCCGGTCCCGCGGGTTATCCCTTCTATTAGTTATCTTTGTATGTTACGTGTTAGGGAAAGACCGACTGTAGATATTAACTGTATTGTACATTTTTTTCTTGTATAGAATGTGGTGTCGTGGTGAACAATTCGCTCTCAAGCCCTGGCTATCCATTTTATTATCAGCCCAATAAGCATTGTACGTACTGGGTTCCAGTCCCAGAGGGCACGTCACTGATGATTGACTTTGAATTTGATTTGGAGAATGACACCTCATGCAGGTAATTATAACTAAGGGTACCTATAAAGTTAACATTAAATATGCTCTACAGATGTTATTCATCTGGGGCCGGTTGTTAAACACCCGATGAACCTTTATCCACGACTAAAAAGTATACATCTCGCACACGTTGAAAATGACGTTTACAGCTGCTTTTATGCCATGGCAAGAAATAAGGGACATGAGGAGGCGGAGTCACTTCAGAGCAGTTTAGAGAGCTGTCAATTACTTTCTTTCTTTGGCGAGATGCTATTGGATGATCGTTGCTATAGAAATTCGCAGGCGGTTCAAAATAAAAAAAAAAATAAATAAAAAAAAGATGGCGTTCCTGTCGAGTAATCTACGATTGTCTGCAACAGCGAAGAAATAAAGATAATAAAGAAAGTTTGCTATCTGGAAAATTTCCACTAATAAATAAATCGACTTTTGGCTGTTTAGGTGAAATATCGGACATTCTTGGCGTATGAAAGTGTACTGTACTTCGAACGAGCACGGCGAATTGATAATTATGATTTCCTCTTGTTCCCCGCTATCTCGCCGCAAGGATTTGTTGTCATTCTCAGTCTTTTACTGAGGCTTTCTATCCGTAAAAAGCCTGGGAAAGAGAAGAACGATATAACAAAATGGCCGGCAGTACTTCGAACTTGCGGAAACCTGTAACTTGCGAAACGTTCACAGCACTCATGGCGCTTCTATGAAGACTTACCTTCTTCCAAGTACACTTGAAAAAAGTCCATCTTCAATGCTGATTACCGTGGTGGACCGAAACTGTGATAGAAAAACAGTTCCATGGACGTGAACTACATTGTTTTGGAACAATATTTCTGATTGATACCAGGGAATTCGTTTCCGTACGGGCTTGCAACGTTAGATTTTTCGAAGACGATTCCGGCGGCTGGAAAATGCATTCCGCCATACTTTTCTTACCAAAGAAGAAAGCTCAACTTCAAAGTTCAAAACCGTGGCGGATAAAGCTGGAAAGTGACTAATTTTTGTGTCAAAGAATGACTATCGATGTCAAGAATCAGGATCAGATTGATACCAGGGAATTCGTTCCCGTACGGGCTTGCAAAGTTAGATTTTTCGAAGGCGATTGAGCTGGAAAAGGCATTCCGCCATACTTTTTTTACCAAAGAAGAAAGCTTAAATTCAAAGTTCAAAACCATGGCGGATAAAACTGAAAAGTGACTAATTATTATGTCAAAGAACGACTATCGAGGTCAAGAAACAGGATCAGATTTATACCAGTGGAAAAGTCAAAAGCTTAGAGAGGTATGTCAAAAAAATTAATTTTCTTCACTCAAGCCTCTCTATTTATGCCCGCCGTGTTTCGGGCCGCCAAGCGGAGCACCATACCTATAGAAACCTGTCAACTGCTTTTCTCATGGTAAAAATGGCTAGCGGTATTGCTCGTGGGCGCGTACGCACGACGACGACGTTGCCCAATAATTAATAATATCCTAATAATAAGTAATGGTTATAGGACTGACTGGAGTACAATTCAGGGAGTAATCGGGCGAGTGATTTCAAATTGGCCGAGCGCGTAGCGCGAGGCTGATTTGAAATTACGAGCACGATTACCCCTGAATTGTTCGACGCGAGGTCCGATTACCAATTAATTGTGTCAATAACAAAATGCGAGAAACTCTAGAGGTCAACTTTCTAAACTGTAAAATTATTGTACAAAATAACCAACGGAAATTGTTGCTATTTTACAAAGCGCGAAGATTGACAACTGACACGACATGGCAGCTACTGCTCAACATACCCAAATAAGAAAATTTGGTTTATCAACGGAATTGATAATGTAAATTGACCACCGTACAGGGATTCGATTAGCTGAATTGTGGGTTGTGTATGGTTTATATACAGAAAATGGAGCTACGCTATTGGTGGTAACATGGTAACGTGAAAAACAGGAATAAATTAATTGAATGAAAAGCCCTCGTTAATACCGTGGGGATTAATAGTGCCAATTTGAAAGATCAGTTTTTGCTCGAGATTTTTACGGCTTTCCGTGGTACCTTGATGTAGGGAAAGGCCGGAGATCGACATGTGTTGTTTGGAATGGTTAGGGAGATTAAAATGCCGAGCGACAGGTTTGGATGCGTCTTTTCATCTTTCTCAACATCACGAAGATGTCCTCGGAATCGGTCACCTAGTCGTCTTCCTGTTTCGCCGATGTATAACTTTTTGCATAATGTGCAGGTTATGCAATAGATAACATTTGCGGAGGTACACGTGAAACGATCAGTGATCTTAACAGATCGCTTAGGGCCCGATATTTTGTCAGTGTTTTGAATGAAAGGACAAGTTTTGCATCGCGAGCGCGCGCATTTAAAAGTGCCAGGTTGTTCAGTTGTTTTGAATGCGCTTTTAACTAGAAAGTTACCTACATTTTTGTCGCGTTTGAATGAGATCAGCGGTGGTTCCGAAAAGATTTCCTCCTTGCTAGACGAAATTGCGCCGATACAGTCGTCAATGTAGCGACCGTAGAATTCAGGTTTAGGGCCGTTGTACTGATTGAAGAATTGGTACTCGACGTACACTACAAAAAGATTGGCGTAGCTAGGACCCATTTTTGTGCCCATCGCTACACCATTAATTTGCTTGTAATAGTTGTCAGCGAAAGAAAAACAGTTAAGTGTTAAAACTAGTTCAGCTAGGCGGAGTAGCGTTTCCGAGCTAGGTTCCTTGACGGTGCGTTGATCGAAAAAATACTTAAGTGCTTGAAGACCTTCGCCGTTAGGAATGACAGTGTATAGAGATGTAATATCCATAGTGAAAATTAGTTTGTCTTCGCCGGTGAAATTGAAATCGCGGAAAATTTCAAGTGCGTGTTGACTGTCTTTAATGTAAGATGGCAAAGATTTGACGCTGGGCGCCATAATCTTGTCTAAATAGCTAGAAATGAGTTCGGTAGGGCAACTACAGGCAGAAACGATAGGTCGACCCGGGTTGTTAGGTTTGTGGATTTTGGGTAAAAAGTAAATACACGAGGTTCTCGGAGTAGTGATGATGAGATTAGTAGCGGTAGCCGGCAATTATTGTTTGACTATTAGGTCCTGAATCGTGTCTTTGACAATTTTTTGGTTGGTAGAAGTGAGATCCTTCTCGACTTTAGCATAAAAGGAGGTGTCAGAAAGTTGCCGCAAAACGTCTTCTTTGTAAAGGTCGGACCGCCAAACAACCACCGCGCCGCGTTTGTCGGCCGATTTGACAATTAGATCTTTACGCTTGCTAAGATATTTGAGCGCCGCCCACTCTTCCGAAGAAAGGTTGGAAAATTTAGTGTCACAATTGAATTTTAGTTTTTGAACGTCACGACGGCATTTTTTGATGAAAAAATCTAAAGAGGCGAACTGGCCCTCTGGGGGAGTCCATTTTGATTTGCGAACACGAAGTGTTTCAAAAATATCTTTGTCACAGGTGTTAGAATCGTCTTCTTTGTCGTGGAAAAAAGCTTTTAACTGAATGCGACGAAGGAATTTTTCGACGTCTTGCTTAACTGAAAATTCGTTGGTGCGTTTAGCAATTGGAACAAAATTAAGGCCCTTACTGAGAACAGATTTCTCTGAGTCAGTTAACGGAAGATTTTCTGGAATGGTAACTACGGTATTATGGTTATCGAATGACGTTTGACTGGTAATTTTAGGACCTATTAAGTGTTCAAGTTTTTGGCTCTTAATTTGGTGTAAGTGGTTAAAAAGTTTAGAATTAAGCTCCTGGATTTTGGCGCGGATAGAATTAACCAAAACAGCTGGACAGATTTTGAACAGTTCGAAGCGGCACTGGAGAATTTGTTTGTCTAGGTCATGACGCTTTTGGCACATAGCTCTGATTGTGATCCTCATGATGTTGCGTGAAAAAGAATCTTGAGCGCATTGAATTTGGTAGAGATATTGGTTGGAGCGAGAGAACGTGGACGCATGAAAATTAGAGCGAAAACCTTTTGGAATAACTTTAGATTGTAGGCAACGACCTATGAAGTTGATGTGACTACAAAACCTGGTTTTAGAGAAAATGAGCGTGGCTAAACGGAAAGCTAAATTACTACAAAAAGGGGGAAAAGGAAAAAGAGCTGTTTTGCAGCTTCTCTGCTGTTATTGCGGTCACGAAGAAAGAAAGCCTGCTAAAAAAGCCAGCCATTGTTTTCGCTCGCAGAATCGCTTGAAGCTCTTCAGACTTTGCGCCACTCAAAGGCTGCGTTTGATTGGCTCAATTTCAGTTCCTTTGTTAATTGACCCATCAGAATCGTCTGTTGTTTACCACTTTTTTGCACTGAATTACCTTTTTTCTGCATCGTGTTTCCTAAAAACTGCATTTCTCTTAACCAATCAGAATCGAGAAATTTTTTCATGTATATTATTAATATTAAAACAATTAGATAAGTTGACCGCTGACCAGGTACTGGCTTTCGATTGGATCGCAGGCTCAAGTCGATTAACTTAACTAAAACGAGACACCAAAACCAAAACGAGGCTTAATTTTACGCGCGCTTTCTCCCGTGCGGCAGCGGCGCGGCTCGAAATTTCACATTCAGTTCATTCGGTTGGTTTGCTCTGTATGAGCAAAACAATTTCATCTTCTTCGATCGAAGTTTGTATTTTAATTCGCGTAAAAAGCATAACAATTAAGAACATGTTAAAAGACCCTCCGGAAGGTGAATTTGCAAGTGCTAAAAAGCCGGGAGGCGCGAAAGATTTTTCTCAGGAAAAGCTTTAAACTTAAATCGATTGTGTGGTTGAAGAAAAAATGATTTAACGCTTCGAGGGCTTTGCTGTCACTTTACCGCGGCATCTTGGAGCTCACCAAGAAAGCAGATCACGGGCATTAATGGGAGGAACGAGTAGCTCAAACCCTGTGGAAAAAGTTCTTTCTTTGGACAAGCCGTTTGCTTTTTGCGGATGCGTGTTTTAACTATAGTGGAAGCTTGCGTATTTTCAAGTGGTAGAAGCCTCTACGACACAGGACACTGAGGTAAATTAAATAAATTGAAACTTAACATTTGGTTTAATCGTTGTTACTTTTGTTCAAGAATGACTTGTATTTTTCTCTCGACTGGATATAAATAACAATCGTCTCTGCTCGTTTTGTACGCAAAGACGTAGTTGAATTGTTTGCTTGTTTTGTTACGTTGCTTTGCGAACGGGTGTTTTTAATCTGCTTCGCTGACAATTTTTCGACCTCGGTGCCTCGACAGCGTTAAGAAACTTTTGCCCTTATTTTATTAACAGGTAATCGCAATGACTTCTCTTAAAATTAAGGATTAAAGCACCGGCTAAACGATCGCACATTTTCATCCAACATCGTCAGTTGTCTGAAACATAACGTTGGGTGGCTAAACGCACAAACAAAATGTTTGACGAAACACTAGACAGATTGAGTCCACAGAATGATTTCTTGCGTGTTATCGCTGAATTTTTCGACGTTGTGGTTCATTTGGTTGCTTTTTACCGTTCGTGCACGATTTGTTTGTTGGAGTCGTTAAATGATCAGACATCGTAATGCGAAATGTTGGATGAAAAGGTTTGATCTAGATCAAATATGGAAAGCCATTTAATGAACTATTTAGAGAGGTGCCTAAATCTTCAAACATGTTTGTCCAGCGATGTTGAATGAAAATATTTGATCGTTCTTTGATTGCTAAACTTGTTTTCGAACAAACACACGCTTCGACTGTATTGTTTTCTTGTAATGTTTTGAGGTTTTTGAACCGCAGTCAATTCCTGTTGACTGCTCTAAATGTAAAATATTGGCGCAAGGAAAGCCATGCGGTGTTGCTCAATACAAGAACAAAAAAATAATCGTGGAGCTCCGCTTTTAGGCTTGGCTAAATATATATGTTAGCGTGATTTTTCTAAGTGTCACTACGAACTGCGCACGCGTGTCCCTCATTTCTTGCCATGCGAAGGATAAAAACAGAATGCCTGAGTCAAAACTTATGAGAGACAAAAATTAATGTTTTGATTTATTATAAAAATCCACAAGAATAAGTTATTGCTCTAGTAACTAATGCTCATCCTGTTAAATCCTGCGTTCGACGTTCGAGCTTACAAGTGCTTTGAACAACTGGGTGCCTAATGCACAAATCCTAGAGCTAAACATTCTCGAATCACACCTTATGTTTACTGAACACGTGAGTAACCAAAGATTGCATTGATTCAATGCAAATAATAAAAAAAAAAATAAACAACAACAACAACCCACACACACCACTCACAGATTTGAAAATACCAGTCATCGTCTTTCGTATTGGATCCTTTAGGGATCTGACGCGATGTATCATAACTTACCGGTAGCCTCGCAGTGTGCCGAACATTCCTAACTCATAGAAAATTAGAACATCACTATTAATAAATGGTCTTAAGAAAGTACCCCTTTTGATAAAATTCTGAAGATATGAATGATTGTAGCAGTTATGAACACTCACCAACCAACCAAATGACCAGCTCCCAGTTGGCCTGTTAGCTCAGTTGGTAGAGCACAGCACCGGTATCGCAGAGGTCATGGGTTCAAATCCCGTACAAGTCTGATTTTTGTTTCAGGCTTTGTTCTCACTACTGCTTAACTAATTCTTGTCCGCTGCTTTTGACCTCTTTTTGGCAATTCTCGAGGGTTGGAAGTCAACTCCATGTCATTATTCCATATAAGGGGTTACCATCGAGATTTTGCTGGTCCGCAAAACCGAAGGCTCTGTCTTTCCTGTCACGCTTGTCACGCCAGCTGTCGCTTGTTTTAAGCGATCAATTGCAGCTCACAATTCGGTAGGTATTTGATTTATAAGTGAGTTATTCGAGCCATTTTTCACCTTAGAAGCCCCCTGCCTGGCATCATAAGGCTGGATTGGTGGGTAAAGGCAATCCTCTGGAAGAAAACAGAGGTGAAAAGCAATTTCACACGAAGTGGGCCGCCAAAATTGCTCCATCGACTTATGGCGATTCGCGAAGTGAAGTTGTGTTCCTAACCGTTCTTTGAGTGGATTCCGCGACCTCGCATGGCAATTTTGGCGAGTTTTGACTCGTAAATAATGCAATCGGTGCAATATTTTGTCAGCAGGACCGGGTGGCTCGACACTGATAAAAAATATGTGAAATGGAAATTGGCAGTCTTCCATACTGCCGTTAGGCAAGAAAATCCTAGAATTCCTTTAGGTCACAAACGTGAAAATTACAGACCGTGAGAACAACTGAAATCAAATAGCGTTAACCACGTCGCGCTAAAGAAGTGAGCACAAAAAGTGGGACAAATTGCAAGAAGTGGAGTCGAAGTTTGCTGGTCATGTAAACCTTTAACTTCAACAGGAATTTTTGTCTTAAAAACTTCAAGACAAAGTTGCGTGAATTTTGGTATTGTCCGAGGGCGATTTTTGTTTTCAAAGAGAATAAACAGTCATAGTGAAAATTGGGAGTTTCGGTCAGTTTCGAGGGTGATGAAATCTGAAAAAGTTATCATTTTGCAATAAAAATGCTTCAGTTCAACCATAGTCCTGGATTTGGGAAAGTTGCAGGTTTTCAAAGCATTGGTCCATATGGACCAATAAATTACAGAGCCGGACAAGAATGGGTTAAGAAGGGATGTCTGTAAATATCGACCACAGGTTGGAATTATAAAAATTTCGAAAAATCCGAAAAAAATTCTGTTAACTACTCTAGGTATTCTTTTAATGAAAATATAAATTTAAGCTTCTTCGGACAAATATTTTGGTGATATGTAGGGTATCAAGTTCGGGCGCTTTATAACCTCTGCCAGATCGCTTTTTCGAGGCCCTATACTGGGCTACGGAAAGAGCTCGATTTGAATCTATTGAAATATCATTCAAGCCACAAAGCTTCTTATCACATTAAAGAGGTTTGAACACGCATTTTGAGTGATAGTGCCCTTGAATTGATTGCAACTAGAATATTTAACAGTTTTTTTTAATATTTACAAAATTTTGAGGATTTCGCGCGAGCAAAATTTTGTCGAAATTCGAAGGCCAAAATTCACACCCGGTACCTAATTTCAAAGGACAAAAACCATTCCATATTAAAAAGCAATCTCTAAGCTTCCAAAATATGGTTTTGAAACTTTGGGCAACACATGAAACGAATTTTTGGGAACGCGAAATTCACAGAGCACTTGAGTGAAATTTGACCCTTCTGATAGGCGTATGGAAAAGCTAGAATCCGGATTGCCGGAATGCTTGATTGCCGGAAAGCCGGAAAGCCGAAATGCCGGAATGCCGGAATGCCTTAATGCCTTAATGCCGGAATACCGGAAAGTGCCGGAAACTGGATAGTGCTAGTCAGAAAAGGAAAATTAAGTTGAGCAAAATAGAATAGAATTAACAAGAAAACAATTTTTCTTTTACACTTTTGTTTTATAAAGGTCACACCCAGCTCCCGAGATTTTTATTACTCAATTTGTTTTCCACGGCGGCGAATCAATTTACTACGATTTTCATAATCATGCGGAATTTCATCTTCAAGCGCCAACCACCAAACCGCGTTTTGGCTTCGATATATCAAATTGCACGTGCAGAATTCTCAACATTTGCATATGCACGAGAACTTTCCCAACATTCCCACAGTGGCAGATGCTTGCGAAAAATTGGTCTTTCGTTAAAAACGGATTGCATTTCCTTGTTCTCTTTTAGTGCTCAAATTTTGTGGGTAAAAGGTACAATTGTTGCTAATTGTTGTTCTCAAGTAAACTTCGCGCCGCCGCCGCCGCCGCGCCTTTTGACAGGGAAATAACTTTCAAAATGTTGTAAGTTTTTATTCAGGGCTTAGTGCATTTACCGATATCGCGAGTCGGAGTGGTTTTCTTCGCTTCAGTTCGGGACGAAACAAATCCATTTACATTGAAAAGTATTGAAGTTTTATATGGCGCGAAATACGACGTTTATACTCATCAGTTCCGTATTCTTTATCCGCCAAAGAAAATGAAAATACAAAAATCGATGATGAAACGCACCAAACTGGCCATCAGTAAAGCACGCAAGTCAAGATTCGGCGAATTGCCTAGGGTGATCATCTTCATTGTCGACTACTTGCGTTTCTTCTGAGTCGAAAAATTCGATGGATTGCTCCTCAAAGAAACGGTCGGATTGATCATCCTAAGAATCTGCTTGAAACTGCTTTGGGCTACTCATAGTTCGTCACCTCTCGTTAGTAGTCGGAAGCCGCCGGAAATTTGGCTGACGGAAGCGAAAAGCACAGTTGTCAGTTGAGGTTCGCGTGTTATTGAAAAGCGTAGTAATTTGATAATGGACGCAGCTATTTTTTAACGTTTCCTTGCGGTGTTCACGTGCAAACTACAGATGAATGACAGCTGGACTCCACCTTTACTTTCATGGCGTGAGAATATTTTTCCAAGATGATTGAACCAGGAAGTCCTGATAAGAAAAGGAAATTATAAATGAATGTTATGGCTTGTTTTATTTTGCGGTATAACGTCTTTGCCTCGCCTTTCAGATCTCGCTATTATTGAAACCCGAGAGATTGCAGGAAAGAGGTCAGCATAATAATTATTTTTTTGTGAACTACATGCATTTGTTCACACTTTCGTTTCTTGAAGCCCATCGCTTCAGTTGTAGTACACGTTTCACGGTTTGAAAGGTAAGTTTCGCGACTGGAAAAATATTCTCACGCCTTGAAAGTAAAGGTGGAGGACAGATGTCAATCATCTGTAGCCTGCACGTGAAGAAAACCGGTGAGGGTAAGAGGCGGAATGAGTTTTGCGGAATGGCATGTGGCATGACTTTGCGGAATCGCATGTTTATGCGGAATGTGATGTATGCAAAATGGCGCCAAGAAATTAATTCAGCTGAAAGAGTTAATTATTTTACAACCTAACACAGAGAATATTAATCGCAAGCAAGCTGTAACTACTCTTCACCGGGCTTGCTTTCTTATGAACTCTTGAGTTGATTAAATTTTACCTTGAGTTTTGCTTTCATAGGGTTAGTCTGTTCGGGAGTGTTGGTCAATGATATTTGCAGTGTATTTGTGCGAATCGTTCGCGGCTGCGAGACAAGCGAGCTTTTGCCATCTTGCCAATTTCACAGTGTAGGTCAAACTCTTTGACAGTTTTGAAATGGATTAAATAAAATTTTATTTTTCCAGGGTCGATTGTAAGAGATTTAGGAACGGAGCCCCGTAGAAGCTTATTCAAGTTATAGTTACCAGAGTTTTACCAGAGTCTCACATCGGTCGCGCTGCTAATTCTTGTTATGATATGAATAACTGAACTCAGAGCTCGCGTTCAAGAATCACCTAATCGAAGGTACCAGATGTTATAAAATATGTCGGTCAAATCCAATTTGTTTTCAGCAAATTGTTGTTACCGGGATCAACAACTAGCTCATTCTCTAGGTAATAATTTTACGGTTAATAATCTTGATCTTGCGTATTGGAGCTCGTGATTATTAATCGAGTCTGCCAGCCTAGCGCAGTGATTGAATAATCAATGGTAAGCTACAGTCGGCGACAAAATTACTTGAGACAGCACAGCAAAGGGCTATTTTGTACGCTCGGCGGCTCCCCCTTCCCTCTCAGTGTTGTTTCTCGCAATTCTCTCAGCAGATCCTGTGACCCCAACATCGGGGGACAGCGGGAAAGGGTAATCTGTTTCAACAATTTTGTCGTTAGCTGTAGTTGCTGATCTCAGTGACAACAAAATGTTGAAAACAAATTGGATTTGACCGAGAAAGTTTTCATTGTAGAGGGGACTTGTACTTTGACAGACTTGATATAAATATATTACAAATGAACGATGAATGATTGACAATGATTTGTCTTGGGTTTGCGTTTATAGGATAAGTCAGTTCGCAACTGATTATAATATTTTCCTCGTTTGTCGCTCGATCTTCGAGAGTTCAGTTATTCATACCGCCATAAACAACAAAAGCAGCTCGACCGATTTGAGACTCCCGTAAAACTCCGAAAACCATAACTGATAAGTCTCTGTGAGACTCCGTTCCTAAATCGCTTACAATCGACTCCAGAAAAATAAAACTGCCAAAAGAGTTTGACCTACAATGTGAAATTGACAAGATGGCAAAAGCTCGCTTGTCTCTGTTGTCTCGCAGTCGAACGATTCTTTCGTGCATAGCTTCACAAATATGCTGCAAATATCATTCGCGAACAGGCTAATCCTATGAAAGCAACACTCAAGGCAAATTTAATCACCTCAAGATTTCATAAGTGTTATGTTTATACGAAAGCAAGCCCGGTGGAGAGTAGTTGTGACCGAGATCGGCAGCTACATAGCTTGCGTTTGGCTGATGAATAATTAACTCCTTCAGTTGAATTAATTTTTTCGCGCCATTTCGCATACATTACATTCGCATAATTATGCGATTCCGCAAGTCATGCCACATGCCATTCCGCAAACTCATTCCTCCTTTTACCCTCACCGGAAGAAAACTCCGCGTTCAAAAATAAATCCATCCATTATCAAATTAAATTGTTTCGCCGCCGTGGAAAAAAATTGAGTAATACAAATCTCGGGAGCTGGAGTGCTGCAGGGAGTGCGACCTTAACAAAATAAAATTATAAAAGAAAACCTGATTTCTTCTTAATTATATTCTATTTCACCCAAACTTAATTTTACTTTCCTGATTAGCACTCTCCGGTTTTCTGACAATTTCCTTTCCGGCTTTCCGGTATTCCGGCATTCCGGTATTCCAGTATTCCGGCTTTCCGGTTTGCCGGCATTCCGGTATTCCGGCATTCCGACATACGGCATTCCGGCTTTCCGGATTCCTGCTTTTCCATATGCCCCTTCTGATTTGACAGTTTTGAGGTTCGGCGTGACACAAATCAATGCCCAAACAAATATTTCAGCCAAAATAAGTGTAATTTAGGTAATCTCAAGTCTTACAGTTATACAAACATGCTTCATAGACATTGAATACAAAATTTACAGCAATTTTCAGCCGAAAAGAACTCATATCCCAGCTTTTAGGTACTAACCTTGCCTCGCTAAATAAATGTGAACATGCACTGGGTCAAATTCTTATCACTAAAAGCCAATAGTTCAAAATCTACACCAAATATCTATCCTACGTAGTATATAATCAGGTGCACGATATGTTTGTTTGTACCTTTTGTCCTTGTTCGTTCTCATTTCCGCAAATACTACAGCGAAATCCCCGCACGCTCGATCGAGGTGTCACCAGTCTTGTGGAGGTGCTGTTGCGTGATTCGAGATTGTGTTCTGATAAGATAACAAACGGAGATGGATTCGTCTACATCAGGGGCACCCAAAGACAAATTTCGGTAGATATCTGTTCGGTGGAGGGTAATTCGCCTTGGGTTTTCGGCGTCGATTAAAGAGTGCACTCGGATTTTCGTAACTAAAACGTGGCCTAGAATATTCGCAGTTAGGAAATCGTTGTCGCTAAGGTTTTCAGAAAGGTCGAAATTG
This sequence comes from Pachyseris speciosa, assembly GCA_016490735.1. Taxonomy (NCBI): domain Eukaryota; kingdom Metazoa; phylum Cnidaria; class Anthozoa; order Scleractinia; family Pachyseridae; genus Pachyseris; species Pachyseris speciosa. Next base: position 603,978 of record JAEMWC010000423.1, on the reverse strand, counting down.
CTGTTTTTGTCAGTCTAAAACGTCAGCTAGCATTTCCGGAAAGAAAATAGTTCCCTAGAAAGTTCGTGGAAAGTTCATTTCAACTTGCATTTTCTCAAAGGAAGATTTTGTTCCCTAATATTTTCGGGCAATTAAAATTTCAGCTAGGGAATCCGAACAGATGAACTTTCTTTTAGCTAATCAAAGCATCACTTAAAACAGACTTCAAACACCATAAGGGACTTAAAAATGCCTTTCTATAGCTTTTGGTCGATTTGGCTCGTTGGGTGCCCCTGCTACATGAGCTTGTTAGGAAAAAATAAAGTCCAGATTGGAAAAAAAAAACTGCAAATCACAATAGAACGCTGATAACTTGAACTCAGCAGACTCCCCATGCTCACTTGTCTGATGCCTTTTTTTCTTGAAGTACAGTAGTCTTTATAGATATTTGAACTGCGGATTAATGATTAAATACAGTACGTTAATGATCATCGCAGTTATGAACACTACTTAAACTCGGTAGAGCGCTGCACCGGTATCGCAGAGGTCGTGGGTTCGAATCCCGTACAAGCCTGAATTTTTCCAGGCTTTATTTTCACTACTGCTTAAGTAGTGTTCATAACTGCGATGATCAGTCACATATTTAATCATTAATCCGCAGTTCAAATATATGATTTTCATATATTCATTCTCAGTTATTGTTTAGTCGGTACTTTTATTGCTACAGTAACGTTTGCGGCAGGCATTTTGAAATAGCACTCGTTTCACAGGTTTCGTGCAATGCATTGGAGGGCTCAAATACAAGAGAAGTCAATAAAAAACAGTTCTCGAAACAACTAAGTTTTTAAAATCACCTCCTTAGGGAATCTTTATAGTACTATACGATTGACGGTGTTAGACAAATCATCTCAATTATCCACTGACCGGCCCCTCATACCCTCTGCATGTAGTGAAAGTGATGTACCGGCCTGCTTCACAAATACAAACTTTTGCATTTCTCTTGTTTTACTACAAGTAGTGAATGCCCCAGTTCTAACTTAGCACAAATGTTTTCTTCGCAGCTTTGATTATTTGAAGATTACTGATGAGAAAGGCCAGTCATTTGGTGTGTACTGTGGTAACAAGACTGGGGAAACAGTTGAAGTTACTGGAGGATATGCGGTGATAATATTCCACTCTGACGGTGGTGTTGAAAGAAAAGGATTTCGCATGCTCTTCCGCATCAAGGAAAGTGGATCAAGTCCATCAACAATAGGTAGGAAAAGTGATCGGAACTAAATAAATTGATATTCACAGAGAGAATCCCTAGAATTGGAAAGGAATTGTCATTTCCAATATCACGTAACATTCAAGCTGTCGGTGAGGGCAAAAATGCAGAAAAAATAAAAAAATAGTAGCCCCTCCCACACGGTAGTCTTTAGAAGGTGAAATACGAGGCTCCCCGAAAAACGACTGCATGGGAGGCTAAATAAATAGTTGTGCGCCACTTAATCACCTGTTCAAATCTAATCAAAATCTGAACACGTCATGGCTTGTCACATCTGACTACCAATACTGTACGAAAGAAAGTATTATCCTCGGTTTCAGCACAGCAAATGAACGTTTAAGTCAAGCAGGACACTTGCTATGAATACATTTTCGGGGTAGTGTTTCCTTTTCAAGCTTCATATCGCTGGAAATTGAATGTAGATTCTGTTAAAATTTAACACAGATTTTAGTCGATGATGGAATTATATCGTAATTGCCATTTTGCTGCGTATCATGCTTTATAGTCAGAAGTTAGAACTGCGGAGCAGCAGCGGTTGTGACATTCGATATTCGCGCGAAAATTTGAATACTATAGGGCAACTTTTCTGTCTCCGAAAATCATACGAGGCAGTAATTTATTCGATAACGTGCACTTTTAAAGCTGAATCTAATTATGATAATTCAGTACCTTTCAGTGCACGTGCCTTAAACCCAGTCCAGGAAAAGGGGTTTAATTTTGAATTTCCTTTTGAATACATCGTTTTAGCAGCAACGACCTCTAAAACGTAAAATTTATGAGTTTTTGAAATGCGCAAGAAGTTAATACCTCAAAATTTCAATCACACGCTTATCAAAAACATGACTTATTGAATAACTTACACCAAAAGTACATTAAAACAATCTTCGCGTAAATATTTCGAGTGTTTTCGGAACAGTCGTCGCGGGTTTTGCACATTCTTTTAATAAAAACATAGGTAATGGCGTAAGTGTCCTGCGCGATCTTAACATTGTGAATCTGATTATAATTGACTACATTGCATTGCATGTAGCTATATTAGAGTTTAAGAAAAGGATTTCAATTTGAATTTCCTTACGAAAGCATCCAGCTTTTTGGGTGCAACGAGCCCGAGCAGGACACTTAATCTCATTACGTATGTATTTATTAAAAGAGTAATCACGAACCGTGCGACTGATTCCAACAATGCGCTGTATATGCATGACAAGAGTTTTTACATGCTAAATTTAATATTTAAATTTATGGAAAATTTCGTGTGTTTTCGGAATCTGTCGTCGCAGTTCGTGCATACTATTTGTGAATTAAATACATACGTGATGAGAGGAAAGGTCCTTCGCGATCTTACGATTTGTCTTTCCTAACAGTTGGAAAAATGTGTTCAAATCGAGACAGTCCAACAAATCAAACATGAGCTACAGGAGATAAACTGTCAGGACGGCAGTAATAAGGATGTGACCTGCTCCGTGCTGACCTTCAGAGCTAATATTCAATGCGCTATACTGCTGCACTAATGCTGAACTGTTTGCATCCATGCTATAGTCTAAATTTCAACGTACAGTTCATAGATATATGACAACAAGGTTTAATGGGGGAGAGAGGGAGGGAAGTGGCATTGAAATATTTTCAAATGAAATATTAAGGGGCCCATGATCAAAAAACAAAATGAGTTTTCCAGCTTTTCAGCCATACCAGAGGCTCCTGGCCATACCCTGCCTCCGATAGCTTATGTTAAAAAAGGGATGAATGATTTGAGGAAGCTTCATGGTTTTCGTGTCACTCACCTGTAAGAGTAGCCTGTTCCAGGTCCTCTCGGATATTTGGGGCTACCGCGCGAGAACGAGCGAAGAAAATTTAGCGGGAAGGGGGAAGGGAACCGGAAAAGGGGGGAAAGACAGAATGGGAGATTTTCTTTAACGACCCCATTCCGCCCACATTTGCTTAATTTGGATCTTCCACTGTCAGAGTGTCAATCTCTCAATTAATGTAAATCGTTCTCGGATTTCTCGCGCGAGTCATTTACATAACAGCGAGTAGACATGTGGAGATCCAGCAAGCCGAATTTTCAAGCAAAGTCTTACATGTACTGCAAAAAAAAAAAGAACATCCCACCCGTTTTTTTTAATGGGTGTAAGCAAATACATGATGATGATGATGATGATATAACTTTATTTAATGAGGGTAAAGACATTAATTACTGGTCACCCAGTAGTTTTCATAATGGCCCTCCTACAATTAAAATAATAAAACGAATCCATTAATTAATTAACTACCTATATAATCTACCATGGAATAGCTGGGTTTTTTTTTTCTGGAGCCGATGACATGGTGTTGGCTAATGTTGTTGCTTCATTTAGTTACAATCTTTTAAAAGCACAAGTGGCGCGATCGCAAGTTAGTCGTCTCACTTATGCCAGAAATACCTTATAATAGGAAATTAACGTTCGTGTTAATTAAGGTATTTGAAATAAACGCGAATTGGAGGAAGAATTACTTTTTAGTAAAGGAAATAGACCTTTCCACGGTTTCTGACGCCATTTTGGCTGGGGGGCAAACACAGCTAGAATTACAGTAGATGTATGGGATTTACCACTGTACTAAAGCCGCAACAAAGAGGAGGATTTCCACGGTGAAACATCTTTTAAAAGACATTCGTACTGAGATTATTTTCATGAAGTATTAAGAATAGATTCAGGCTGCATTTTCATACAAACTCTTCTAATCAAAATTATGCAAATTGCCGCGAAATTAGAAGCTACATGCGAAGATTTATAGCTCTAATTTACGCGCGTCGTACCTTCTTTAATGGCCTCATTCTCTGTTGAATGAATGGTATCAATAAAACTATTTAAAGTAGTGGCGTATCTTGGAAATCCGCCTCTTTGTAGCGGCGTCACAGCGATTTGCCCCCGCTCCCCTAAGTCAAAATGACGTCATAAACCGTGGGAAGGTCTCTTAACGCGAAATATGTGCTAAAATTTCAAAATAAGGGAAATTAACGCGACTTACATGGGAAACATAATTTGCTGAGACAACAGGAACAAAATTATTTAAACACCAAGTGTAAAACTCCGCACTGTAAATGATGTTCGTGGAATTGGCCCTAAACGTAGGGGTTAAACGAAGGAATCTGGCCGCTTTACAGTGTCCATGATACCGGCTGATCTCCTCCCTGATAAAAGAATACTTTCTCCTTTTTCGGAGATATTGTAAACGATTAAACTGCCCTAGTTGTCAAGAATGTCTGGCGTATATCGAGAATTTGAGGTGAAAATAATTCAAATATTTACGCGTCACTAAATTAATGACGCGGAAATTAAAGCTAGCAAAAATTAACGCTTAACGCAAGTTAAATTCGCGTTAATTTCATAAAGCGTTAATTTCCTATAATAAGGCATTGTGCGAATTGATGATCAGGGAATACTATAAAAGATGCCTTCCAACTTGTAGAAGAGACAAGCGACATAGCTCCAAAAACAAGCGACAATCTTCTCTTAGAACACCCACAACCGACAGAAAGTGGCAGCCGACAACGCGCGACAGTTTTCGACAGCAACAATTAACTATCCATTTACTCTTTGTTTCCTTTGCGACAGCGGCATTTGTCCCTAACGAAACAAGCGACAGACAGGGTCGTAAACGAGCGACAAAGCGACACTAGACCACCCCTTGGAAGGTCTCATTAGATTTAACATGCTCTCACCGAACTGTATCACAATCGCGTATGTGGTAATACAGGTGACTCATAAAGAACAAGGGAAACAAAACATGAGGTTACAATTATTCTCTCACGGACTTGAGTTGATCCAGCAATATATTATCCCAGGATCGCAAATGATCCCGGACGGCAAATGATCCCAGCCAAACTGGATCGCAAATGATCCCCATATGATCCCGAGCCCGGGTCCCGAGCTAAAAATTAGGATTGGCAGGGATGGTGAAATGCCGTGGATAGCAAATTGGCGTGAATAGCCATTATTTTTATCAAAACATGAAGTCATGGCTCACAACTACCATCTTTTAAAAGGACTCATTCATTAAAGGCAAACGTGGTCATAATTTGTGCAAATGATGTGCAGCAGTCAATCAACGTTATCCATGGAATCAGGATCCAAACCTACCTCGTTTTTCCTCGCATCTTTATAGAGATCTTTATGTTAGTTCTTATCTTTAACTCCAAGAACGTTAACAAGGGATACCTTTGAAATTAGAAAAAAAAAAAGCAGTTAAGCCATTTTCGGAGCGTGTGGTAGGCGGAGCCTACATGGTTGTGACAAGGTTCAGGTGATCTTTGACCACATCACCTCGCTTTAAAGCCAGTGCGTTTCTCGCCAATCTCTGGCCAGTCGGCTGATCACCCATGAATGTGAGGAAGAAACACTTTTGTTATTCTGGGTACAATTTTTAATGAGAGTACTCAGTGAACAAAAGACTTTTATTTTTACGAGAATGTGTGTATTTTAATTCTACATTATCCTTGTGATTATACAATTGTTCATACATGCTCGATTATCACTGCAATCACACCTGCATCAGAAGCGTTGATCATATACAACAGAAATGAGATCCGATTAAGCATTTTCGAACTTTCTAGGCATGTTCTATACAATAAACAGATGGCATCAAGCGAAACACGCAGTCCACGATCTCAACAAATGTCGTTACAAAGTCAATTACTGCACTACCCAACCGTCCTGACATTGAGAACGTTACGTACTGTTACAGATTTTCAGCCAAAACGAAAAATAACAGCCACGGAATACTACTTACAACATGATAAAACGTGTTTTTGTGTCTCATTTTATATTAATCAATGCCATTCCTTATTTTTTGCTCGTGATCATTTGCGGTCCAATATGGGGATCATTTGCGATTTGGGGGATCATTTGCTGTCCTGGGTTCTTCCGGGCCCATACAGATCTCCTGGCGTCCAAGCTTTCGGAGTGTTGTACTTTCAAAGTGTTGTACTGACAGTAAATAAAGTTTCACTTTTAGGTATTTTTAAGTCTACTGGGATATTTTCCAGAAAGCAGTCGCTAAAAAGGCAGTCATTTCTTTTTCAGAGTTAGTGCGCACCTTAGGTTTATATAACTTTTGTTTGGAAGCATATCTGATGTTATACCCGTGAATATATAAAATGACTTTGAAGTAAATCTGGTAGCAGACCTTTGTGCCATAAATGCGTGAATTTTAAAGCATGGCCTTCGTCTAGCAAGTTTAGCAAAGGGAGGGAGCTGTCAGATTTGATTACCAAATGTACAAGCAAAAAAATATAAGCTTTATGCACCTATCAATGTTAGTTCCGAGGGGGGGGGGGGGGGGAGGGGTATTGGATAGGGTGGGGACTTTGATCTGAAAAGCAAATTTGAGTCAAACCTTCCTACCCTTGGAGTAAAGTTTCGAGTTCAAAGTTCCCTACTGTAGCGATTGAGAGCCAAAAGGCTGACCTGTTAAATACTTAAACAAAACACTCCAGGTTTAAAAATCTTATTTGATTTTTTTTTTCTTTTTAAAACGGGAAAGAAAAAACGCCGAAAGAAACCGATGGTTATAGTAACAAAGATTGGGAAAATTTTCATTACCTTTCTTTCCTCCATCTTGTTCGTGCCTCGCGTGAACTTTTGGGTTTAATGATAGCAAGTCACTACTTATAGGCTGTCCGTTTTCAAGAAGGTAGCTTCGCAGCGTGTATTTTACCATGGCAAAGTCCAAGCTTAGGAAACGGTCTTTCAAGTTTGATCAAACTTCCCCACTCTCCGGAGTCAACATTCTCTTCAACGTTTGTCAAAATTCTCCTCCATGAGCAGGAAATGTCGATCAAAGTCCCCACCCAATCCCGTATCACCCCTTCCCCCTCGGTACTAACATTGTGCATTATAGAGTGCTTCCGTTTTCTTTCTATTTTGTTTCTGTGAGATTTGTAGGCGCTTCCCCTTCCCCCTTGGGACTAACATTGTGCATTATAGAGTGGTTCTGTCTTGTTTGTTATTTTCTTTATGTAAGATTTGTACTCGCTCTCCCTCCCCCCTTGGGCCTAAAATTTTGCATTATAAAGTGGTTCTGTTTTGTTTGTTATTTTGTTCATGTGAGATTTGTAGGCGCTTCCCCTCCCCCTTGGGACTAACATTGTGCACTATAGAGTGGTTCTGTTTTGTTTGTATTATGTTTATGTGAGATTTGTACGCGCTTCCCCTCCCCCCTTAAGACTAACATTGTGCATTAGAGAGTGGTTCTGTTTTGTTTGTATTTTGTTTCTTTGAGATTTGAACGCGCTTCCCCTCCCCCCCTTGGGACTAACATTGTGCATTATAGAGTGGTTCTGTTTTGTTTGTTATTTGTTTTCTGTGAGATTTGTACACGCTTCCCCTCCCCCCTTGGGACTAACATTGTGCATTATAGAGTGGCTCTGTTTTGTTTGTTATTTTGTTTCTGTGAGATTTGTACGAGCTTCCCCTCCCCCCTCGGGACTAACATTGTGCATTATAGAGTGGTTCTGTCTTGTTTGGTATTTTGTTCATGTGAGATTTGTACTCGCTTCCCCTCCCCCCTTGGGACTAACATTGTGCATTATAGAGTGGTTCTGTTTTGTTTGTTATTTTGTTCATGTGAGATTTGTACTAGCTTCCCCTCCCCCTTGGGACTAACATTGTGCATTATAGAGTGGTTATGTCTTGTTTGTTATTGTGTCCATGTGAGATTTGTACGCGCTTCCCCTCCCCCCTTGGGACTAACATTGTGCATTATAGAGTGGTTCTGTTTTGTGTGTATTTTGTTTCCATGAGATTTGTACGCGCTTCCCCTCCCCCCTTGGGAGTAACATTGTGCATTATAGAGTGCTTCTGTTTTCTTTGTTATTTTGTTCATTTGTGATTTGTACCCGCTTCCCCTCCCCCCTTGGGACTAACATTGTCCATTATAGAGTGGTTCTGTTTTGTTTGTATTATGTTTATGTGAGATTTGTACGCGCTTCCCCTCCCCCTTGGGACTAACATTGTGCATTATAGAGTGGTTCTGTCTTGTTTGTTATTTAGTTTATGTGAGATTTGTACTCGCTTCCCCTCCCCCCTTGGGACTAACATTGTGCATTATAGAGTGGTTCTGTCTTGTTTGTTGTTTTGTTTATGCGAGATTTGTACTCGCTTCCCCTCATTGAACCAATTTCGAGTGAAGGCCTTGGTCACTCGAAATTGGTTCAATGAGACACCAATTTCGAGTGAGCAAGGCCTTCACTCGAAATTGGTTCAATGAGACACACAACCTTAACATCACCCAGGATGACCTTGTTGAGCTTAAACGAGTGGCTTCAAAACATCAGCTGTTTCAATTCAACGGCAGTCTTTATGAACAAATTGATGGAGTAGCGATGGGGTCACCCCTTGGGCCACTCATGGCGAACACATTTATGTGTTCGATCGAGGAGAAACTAGAAAGCGAAGATAAGTTACCTTCCTTTTATAAGAGATACGTGGATGACACCTTAGCCGCGGTAAAAGATATTACAACTGCTACGGCTTTCCTGGCAACATTAAACGAAGCACACCCGGCAATCAGCTTCACGATGGAAGTTGCAAATAACAACAAACTACCTTTCATCGGAATGGAACTCATAAAGATTGGGAAACAGCTGAAAACATGTGTCCACAGGAAAACAACAAATAAAGGCCTACTTCTCCACTATCAAAGCCATGTTGATGCCCGTTACAAACGATCCCTTCTAATGACTATGTTAAACCGAGCCCACTGTCTCTCATCTTCACCTGATCTATTTGCTGAAGAATGTGACAACTTGAAAGGGATCTTCTTAAAACTGAAGTACCCAGATAATCTTATTAATTCCACAATAACTAGATTCATCGAGTCGCGCAATCAACAACAAGTTCGCGATGTTCAAGCAAATGCGCCCGTTCGAATTATTCTGCCGTTCAAGGATCAAAGATCAGCCGACGTTGTACGAAGACAGCTGTCCGATCTTGGAAAGAAAGTAAACAGCGATCTACGCCCAGTGTTTACAAGTAAGAAAATTGCCGACGACATCAAAGTAGCAGAGGCCAAACCACCGTTAATAAATCAACAATGCGTTGTCTATAAATTCAAATGTGATCTGTGTGATGCAGATTATGTTGGCTATACTCGCCGACACCTTTTTCAACGCATTGAGGAACACAAACACTCTGCTATTGGAAAACACCTGCGTGACGCGCACAATCAGAGAAACAAAGATCTTCAGGAACAATTCACCATTCTAAAGAAATGTCGTGGGAAATTTGAATGCTTAATTTACGAAATGCTTTTTATCCAAGAAATGAAACCTAAGCTGAACACTCAATCTGATTCAATCAAAGCAAAACTATTTAGTTCCTAATTATCACTTTCTACCGTTCCACATTGTAGCGTTTTTAATTACATGCAACAAGATTCCCACACACATTTTTAGCATATAAAGAACTCACAAGAATTTGACTTTTAGTTTTTACGAATTTGAAAATGATGAACGATTTATCGAAACGTCATTCACAATTTTTATCACTAATTTTTATTCTCAATTGTTTATCTAAAGCTTCCGTTATTAGCATTATAGAGTGGTTCTGTTTTGTTTGTATTTGTTTCTGTGAGATTTGTACGCGCTTCCCCTCCCCCCTTGGGACTAACATTGTGCATTATAGAGTGGTTCTGTTTTGTTTCTTATGTTGTTCATGTGAGATTTGTACTCGCTTCCCCTCATCCCTCGGGACTAACATTGTGCATTATAGAGTGGTTCTGTTTTGTTTGTAATTTGTTTATGTGAGATTTCTACGCGCTTCCCCTCCCCCCTTGGGACTAACATTGTGCATTATAGAGTGGTTCTGTCTTGTTTGTTATTTTGTTCATGGGAGATTTTTACCTGCTTCCCCTTCCCCTTGAGACTAACATTGTGCATGTTAGAGTGGTTCTGTTTTTTTGTCATTTTGTTTCTGTGAGATTTGTACGCGCTTCCCCTCCCCCCTTGGGACTAACATTGTGCATTATAGAGTGGTTCTGTTTTGTTTGTATTTTGTTTATGTGAGATTTGTACTCGCCTCCCCTCTCCCCTTGGGACTAACATTGTGCATTATAGAGTGGTTCTGTCTTGTTTGTTATTTTGTTTCTGTGAGATTTGTACTCGCTTCCCCTCCCCCCTTGGGACTAACATTGTGCATTATAGAGTGGTTCTGTCTTGTTCGTTATTTTGTTTATGTGAGATTTGTACTCGCTTCCCCTCCCCCTCGGGACTAACACTGTGCATTATAGAGTGGTTCTGTCTTGTTTGGTATTTTGTTCATGTGAGGTTTGTACGCGCTTCCCCTGCCCCCTTGGGACTAACATTGTGCATTATAGAGTGGTTCTGTTTTGTTTGTATTTTGTTTCTGTGAGATTTGTACTCGCCTCCCCGCGCTAATGTAGCGTTAGAGATGTAATGTATCAGTCAATTCCAAAAGTGCCCATTCCCCTCCCACCCGGGCGAACACCCGGGCATTTGACTTTTCTGAAAAATTTTGATCAAATGCCCCGCTGTTTTTCCAGTTTTGACGGTCAAATGTCCCACTGTCAGGGCCTCAAAAAGGGCAAATCAAGTGTAAATCTATAGCAAATCACTTGTTGCATGAAGCATTTTGGCACGCTCCCCGCTCATAATGAATATTTTATTCTAAAATCGCTTACATTTTGCAAACCAAATCCAAAAAATTGTTCGCCAAAACTGTTTTCCGAACTTTTTTGTCGGCACTCCAAACTTTGAATAAAGGCATGTCAACTGTATATTTAGTAAACAACGCAAAACCTACGCGGAATCTTGAAGTGAAGAAGGCGAAGAGGCTCCAGTGGTTAATGAATGAATATTTGAGCGCGAAACCTTCGCGAAACCCCTCAGCTGGTGACCGCCGACCAATGTTTAGCCGAAAGTCAAATGCCCCACCGTGCGGGACAAATTTCGGATCAAACACTCGGGGTATGCCTGGGGAGGGGGGGGGGAATGGGCGATTTTGGAATTGACTGATAGACATAAGGATAAATTATTTTGTAATAACGTTGTCTCGTCTGAGAAAGGGTTACGAAATGCCTGAGTTTAGCTATTATCACACTGTTGCGAGAAATTCGTAAACCTACATTCCATCTTTTCGCTCCAGCAGGCAACTCCGACCAGGACTACCGAAGCAAATTTCAAATTTGTAAAGTTGTCGCAACACGTGTCACGAATTTTTTTTAGAAATGTCGCAAGTGTTCGCTTGCGAATTATTTGCCCCAACAATCATGGCATGGGCTCCTGGTCTTGTCTTGGCTTCCCACTCGCATTTGCCACAATTTTTTGACTCTGTACCGTGATTTCGTATTGTTTCATAGACCTTAGTTGATATTTTGGTGCACTGTCGGAGGACGAAATTGCACGTTGACTGAAAACTTATAAACGTTGCGAAAAGAATCGAGACAGAGAGACCCGTGAAACTTGACAAAAATTTCACGAGGCTCTTATTTTTTTAAGAAACATTCGCCACCAAATGCACTGCAATTCTCACGTCACAGCATGCCATGGTGTTACTTATATTCTCCCTCAACCCGTGGCTCTCGATATACACTGTAACCCATCTACTATTCACAAAGCACAGGTAGTTTCAAAAGGCTCCTTTCTGTTCTCAACAATGTAACTTAGCAGTTACATGTATATGAGATAATTTAAATCAAAACTTCCCTGCAATTATATGCAAATGAGAGACAAAATAAAATATCTCAGTCTCATGCATATATATTACAATAAGTTTATCAGAATGGGTTCTTTAATGGGAACAAATGAGGTCACGTGGCCAGTCCTTTTGACACCAAATACTGAAATCGTTAGTTAACCTTAGCTTAAGAATAGGCTTAGAATGACGATTTAACGGCAAAAGTTATTGTTTTGGCTTTAGGGTTAAAGTTCAGAGGCTTGGAGTAAGGTTAGATTGATGGGTTAGGGTTAAGCTTGGGGTTAGGGTTAGGATGAGGTTATGGTTAGGGTTAAAATTGCTGTTAGGGTTGGGGTTAGGGAGATGGTAAAGGTTAGGTTTAGGCCTCGGCCAAGCGTTAGGTTCAAAATACCAAGTGTTCTTGCACCCATTTTGCGCTTTGCTACGATACCAAGCTCTTAAGTCTTGTTCTAGAATCCGACCCAATCCCCCTCTCCCTCCAACTCTCCGTTATTTGCTCTGGATCTCACAAACATTTGCAGAAATACTATTTTCCATGACTTCTTCCTGTTTGCAGGGTTCACAATTTGAAAATGTGAAACGAACTACAAAATGTATTTAAATATTAAACCGGTAAAAAAGACTTACATGTGTGGTTGAGCATTCTCATAATCCTTTGCAAACTAGACAGACAAAGGATTTCCTTGCTGGTAAACTACATAGTTCAACTACTGTTTCATTTAAAAGATGAAATACATCTTGAACAACATAGCTCAACCTACTCCGAGTAACCACATGCGCCCTGAATGTACTTTTGTTTAATATTCACATAAACTAAAATTAATTAACTCCAAGTGGCACGTGACCATTTCCTGTGAGTAGAATCTATGGTTCAACAAAATAGCAGTTCTACTGTCCTCGCATTGAAATAACTTATATGCTCCTACAAATAGGAGAACAAATTAAATACACTGTACATGTATCTGTGTCCAGAATAATACTTATGGGGAAAGAAAAAATCGGAGTGAAATCTTTGAACAGGCATAAAAACGGATGGTCCACCATGCTCAAAGTCTTTTGCGTGTCAAACAGACAAGGGATTTTCAAAGCCAAAGTCCTGTTCTTAGTGATGACTTAAGCCAGTTTACAACTGCAAAAGCATGAATACTCTGCTTTCCATTGATCTCCAAACTGCGAACAATTAAATAGTAAATAATTTCAGGTCTCATCATTCTGGGGTTAATAACTCCATTGTCACCTGACAAAGACGTAATAATGTAAGCATATCAGTGGGCAAAGTCTAGTGCCTGCTGTGGAACCATACGTGTACCTCTGACCACGAACTGACAAGGACTTGTACTTCTTGTAAAGGAAGCCAGATTCAGATATGCTTCTGTCAGTTCTGGATACGTGGTCATGTATTTACAGTGTAGCGTGCTCAGTTCATCAAGTGGTCAAGACTTCACAGTTTATACAGGCTTTCAAAAGATATTGACATCAAGTCTACAAATAAGGATTGCTTTCCACGGAAGGGACCGCAAGAGGGCATCATAAGTTGTGGCGGTTGGTTTAAATCTGTGTTTTGAGGTTAAATGAGAAAAATTTACATGTAATCTTCTGGAAGATTATACTGCATATTATTTGCCGGAATACCTGAAGTCAGAAGGCTGTGCATGATTTGTATTTCTACAGTCTTAATTGTTTGTATGGTAGACACCCAGAATACCATCAGTATACTGTTCAAAGCTAAAAGTCCAAAAATGCTGCCATTAAGTTCTCCAAGCAGTCTTTCAGGTGTAGTTGAAGATGTATACTTCAGTTGGTGTTATAACCAATTCACCATTTATGATGGTTTCATATTCCCTAAGGAAATGCAAAAGTTTGCAATCTGCAACCATCAGGTCTGTTTTTGTAATACAGGGCTTACAAAGGAGCGACAGGCTACTCACTAGAACAAGAGATTGCCTATCCTTTCTTGAATCTTCTCCAAACCTGCCTCTGAGATTACGTCATTCTCAATCCATTTATAGAAGACTTTCTCGCATGGTTGTTCAAAGGAACGAGTTATGCGTTGGGGTAATCGCACACATCTCAACACTGGTGTAATATGGAAGACTTCCAATAAAACAGTGCATCTGACAGCTGACTTGCAAGTTTCTCAGCCGCATTCTCAGATGTACGCATTCTCAGACGTGCAGTTCTTCACTCGGTAGGCATCTCTTCGGTGCTGCTCTGGAGATCCGCTTGGCTATTCATCTCGGTTATCAAAACCACTATACAGTAGTTCCTTTTCTCTAACAAGCCACCTGGAAACTTCTTGTAAAAATGAAAGCAGCCTCTCTTCACACTATGACCAAGGAATCCACATAATTTCCGTGCTGCTGGAATATCTGAAGTAAAAAAGCACAACACAGCTGCCTGAATTTCTACTTCTGTAAGAGTAGATGGGCATTTATAGGTGTTCAGCTCGACGGGTGTAATAAAAACCTGGGGCAGGGCCCATCTAGCCCATGGGCCACCCTATGGGCTACCCTATGGGCCACCAATAAAAAGACTGGGACTTTAAATTTATCAACTTTTATAATTAATAAAATTTTAAAATCATTTTATAATCATTGGGGTGATGGCGGGTTTCTGTAAAACACGAAACGGATACCTGGGGATGGCGGATGCGGATGGCGGGTGGAAAAATGGCGTTGGGAAAATGAAGATAGAAAAGTGCGGATGGAAAAAATATAAAAAATAAATAAAAAACAATAATAAAAGTAATACAGCTGAAAATAGCGGTTTAAGCGGAAAAACTAACAACAAATAACGAGAGTGTACCCCATTAGCAACAAAATTGCATCACGTGTGAGCCATTCATCTTGAGATTCCACTTAAGACCTCCAACAACAAAGAAGAACTGTCAAAACCAGATTGATTTCCCGGTGCGCAAAAGAAAATTTGCTGGGTTCATTTCCTGTCGCAGGCGCTGTAAAACGCGTCCTTTTTTCATAGACGCTATTTTAGACACCGATTTTGCAGAATTCCACCGTTCACATTTTATCATTAAACAAAAATATTGTAGCTGGTTAAACCTTATACCATTTACTCGCTTAGGAATACTGTAATCAAGTATTGTTACTGTTGTTGCGTGCCTATGTGGCTTTCATTCAGTTTGACCACCGAAGACCTCCAACAAACGAATCAAGAAATACTGTCAAAACCTGACGGATTTTCTGATGTCCTGATAGTTGTAAAGATAACATATTTGCGCTACAGCCGAAAATTTGCTGGGTTCTTTTCCTGTAGCAGGCGCTGTAAAACTGGCAAGGGTAGCGTGAATGGGGAACTGATATAATAGCAAAAACAGGCAGTAGGCCTTACCAACGCGGGATAGGCGGAGTTAAGACATCTGCCAAAATCGGAACTGAAATACCTTTGTGTGCTCTTTGTTATATCATATACTCGCGTAGGAATTTTGTAATAAGCTGTTGCTTCATATATATATATATATAAAGAAATACAACTTAAATACTGGTGAAAGCGAAAAATAAGCTTACCGAGAAACTCCTCAGCAACAAAAACAAGCATTTGTGATTTAAAATATTTGTTGATCTTTTTACTAGCTGAACACAGCAAAGGAAGTTTGATTATATTTGATTAGGTGCTGGTGTTAAGAAAGCGGCTAAGATCTTGAAATAAGAAATTTAGAACCATCACACCAATGAATTGAGGCAGGTTTTTATGAATCTGCTTTATGGTATTGTGTGTTTCACCATAGAAATGGGAACAATAACTTGTTGCAATCACCGTCACTCCGTCGGCATGTGATGCTTGCCAGGCACCCTGGTTCCAGTTGTTCGTTTTTAAAATATCTAGAAAAAAAGCCATTTGTATTTATTAAATCGTTGAAAAGATGGTGTTTTCAGCACTTACACAAAGACTGATTGTGATGTCATAGTACACCAGCTGAAAAAGTTCGTTCAATACCAGCATCATTTACGGTTCATTATACTTCTTGGGTGGCAAACCACGCACACACCTTTTCAACAAACTGAGCCCACGTGACGGGAACTGCTTTAGCGTCGCATGAACTGTAGCCACTTTACCTTGAGAGAATCGAGTTGAGCTGAATTTATTATTGCTAGGCCAAAAACGCGCCCTTTATATCATGTTTGTGCTTTATACAGAGACCGCGGAGATCATTTTAAAGTGTTAGGGCTAAAACATCTCGCCAACTTCAAGCGGTACAATTGATACGTTATCGATGTCATCTGCAGTCATCTGGAGCCCTAAGAAATCAATCCAAGAAAGAAGTAGTAGGGCTGTAGTCCTACCAGCTCCTCCCCTCTGATCAGAAGACATGATTTTAAATGACCAGCTAATATTCAGCCAATGAAAACAGAACGGTATCATGTGTATTTTTCTGGACCAATAAGTAAGAACCCAGTATTCTGGCTTTTTTGTATGTTGTTTTTTGTATGTTTTGTGACTCAGGCTCAACATGAATTGCTGCTCCAATGGTGATTCTGAACTGGAGACGCCCAGTTTTGAGATCAAGAGGTAATCCTAAAAACGCGGTAAAAAAAAAAGTAAATAATTAGGACGCGTTTTCCAGCGCCTGCTACTGGAAATAAACCCGGCTAATTTTCTTTAGTGTATCGCGAAATCGGTCTGGTTTTGACGGTTCGTCTTTGATGTTGGAGGTCTTGGGTGGAATTGTCAAGATGAATGGCTCACAAACGCAATTTTGTTGCTATGGGCTACACTCTCGTTATTCGTTGTTAATTTTTCCACTTATACTGCTATTTTCAGGTGTAATTCTTTTATTATTGTGATCATCATCATCATCATCATCATCATCATCATCATCATCATCATCCTTATTTTATATTTTTCCATCCGCACTTTTCTATCCTCATTTTCCCATCCAGGCCCATTTTTCCACCCGCCATCCGCAAGTATCCGGTCCATGTTTTACAGACACCCGCCATCACCCCAATGATTATAAAATGATTTTAAAATTTTGTGGTGACCCACAGGGTAGTTCATAGGGTGGCCCATAGGGTGGTCATGGGCTAGCCCATGGGCCCTGGCCCAGGTTTTTGTTACACCCCACCTCGACCCACTTCCATAGAGCATTCAGTTCGTCAACAGCAGGCTCAAGAAGGTGATTCAGAGATTTTGGGTCATGTTTGAGGGAAGCGATAAAGCCAACTTAAGTATTGTCTTGGTAAATTCATCAACACCATGTAAATTACTCCAACAGAAAATCAATTTAGATATTCATCACAAGGGCATATTAATGGTCAAGGAAGGTCAAATATAGGTTAATTTCTGCCTTTGCAAATGCCAAACTGTTTCCAAATTTCATAATCATAAGCACCAGCATACATTTGACCATCTACATTTCTGCTCGTCCAGTTTTTACACTCTGTTCTGCATGTTAGCGTTTAAGTTTTTTTTTAATCAATGATACTCTTACATAGCAGTACAAGTCTTGATAGCATATAATTTGGTGTTTCCATTCCTCAGCACACCCTTCTGCGCAAAGTGGTAACTTTAAACTGTTTGGTGGTTTTGCTCAAGGAAAGGACACATCGTTGACAACAATTTCATCCATCTGGTACAGTTTAGTGCATTTTTGGCAAACCAATTTACTAAAGAAAATGACCCCCATCAGTTTTCACAAAATTTCTTCCAGAGTAGATTGGTCTCCAGAACTAACTAAATCTGAGTACTCCTTAATCAGTTGACCAAATACGCAAAATAATTATTGCTGAAAAAAATTCAGCAGCAGTTCAGTGGCAAACTTCAGGGGCAATTCCACTTCTTCTTCTTTAGCTGAGGAAAACAATCACATAAAGAAGCTATAAAGAAGATATAAAATGTCCTGAAATAATTTAACTACCTACAAGTATTTTTTTTTTGTTTCATATACATGTATATTCAGTCCTTGTTATATCCATTTAGCACATGTGTAAAGATTAAACTAATCCCTAATTTCAGTTTATAGATGCTACATGTGTCCAGTACTTCAACCACATGAAGAACTGAAACTGGCAAAATAGAACTGGAATTTTCTGCAAGATTTTAGTTTCTGGAAAATAATATAAACTTTAATCAAACAAAAGATCCAATCTAACATAAGCATAAGTAGAGGAAAAAATACCTAAGTATGCTAGGCTGGTACAATAGTTTTTGCTTGGTTTACAGCCATACAATGTGTGTTATATAATCATTTTAAACTCTATAGACTGCAGACTTGAAAGCAATAGCCAAAAAATGAGTTACAACCAGCGCAATAAATGAACTGACTGAAGTGTGCTAGTTTGAGGATAAAACAGTATAATTTCACTAAGCTGCTTTATGTGACTAATTGATTTATATTCATGTTGATTTCTGCTTTTTCAAGGTCCATTGTCATGAGCAACATGTGCTGCTCAAAATTCACCAATTACACATTGAATACTGAGAAAATGAAAAACAATCTACCATTTATTATTTCATAATATTGTTGTAAAATTGTCAAGATTCTGTTTGTATGCCATAGATTGCCTTGAAGTCTAGGAAGGCTTGCCTAAGAATCTGAATCATGAATAGTACATGGAAATCAATGGAAATCAAAGAGAGAAACAGTGGATGCAATCAGTGATGATTGACTGTAATAGGACTTTACGTTTGGTAAAAGCCAAGAGATTCACAAAACCATAATGTTTTCATTGTACGTGTATCTGAAACACAATGGATAAATTTGGGATTCCACAGATTTAAGCCAGGGAGATGTGTACCTGTCTTAAATCAAGTGGAAACACAACAGCATGATGTAAAAGTACAATAAAGATCAATCAGGCAGGCTCACACAGATGAAGGAGATCAAAAGAGGCTTGAGCAGCAACCTGCAGTTAACCTCCTTTACTAAGTGAAAGATAAAACATTATTCAAAAAGACTTCATGTTTCTTACCGCTTCTGTAATAAATAAACGTTGGAGAAGTATGTCACAGTTACACAACACTGATCATCTTTGGCATTGCTGCAATTTAAAGTATTCTTAAAATTTTCGGTTTTTCGAAGCATTG
>JAEMWC010000423.1:575000-577500 GCA_016490735.1 Pachyseris speciosa | reverse complement strand
TGCGAGTGTGAATTTGTGTTGTTTGTTACATTCAGCATTAGTTTTTCAATGTAATACCTTGTGGCAATCATGGAATCCTAGAAATTGTCTAAATTATTAAAAATGACAAACATTTATTTTGTCAATTCAAAAACGTTGTGACTCATTCTGGCAAGCATACATGTATTGTAAGTCAAATACTTGTCCAATTAATTAGGCCTGCATTTTAAACAAAACTAGACCATTATTTTTTTGCTTCCGTTCACGCAAATAATTACGTTTTCTAAATTTTCAATGTGGTAATAGGAAAACGATAACAACGTTCCGATATTTAAAGTAAGTAATTTGTATGCATGAATGGCCATAGAAACTGACATGATATAAACCTAAGCCTGATTTTTCACTGCATGGTTTTATTGAGTAACATAAGAGTTCACCTTCGCTTGCACTTGAATGACTTGAGCTGGATCCAAGAACATCTTCAGGTGCAGATGGCACGAGATAGCCTCCTCGTATTTTGTGAGGCGAGCGCAGGGTATAAAACGAAGACCCTAACTGCCCCAAAAACTCTAAAACGAAGACCCCCTAATTTTCTAAGCATTTTTTACCTTTAGTGAAGTTTTGCTCCTTCTTTATCCGGCCAATTTTGTTCATATTGGTGTCGAGTAACCAGGCTCCCACACTTGGCCGGAGGTTAGGCTACCTACCGATTTGCTTCCTTCTGTCAATAATGTGGAGGAAGAGAGAGCGCCCGCTTTGCCGTGTTTTCCCGGCACAGTTTGGGAAGCTGTGATTGTTCGTCGATTTTGGGATCTTTTCTGTGTTGTCTCTGTTCTATCTATGAATCGTACGTTTCATCGGACCAGCCATGGATTGGTGAGTGAATCGAACATGATTTAATTTCATTTATTTCCGACATCTTAGTAGTGATTCATTTGCTTGTAATAGTTTGCCCTGTAATGATTTCCTAGCATAGGCATTCACCGGATAAAACATCGACACCAATATGAACAAAATTGGCCGGATAAAGAAGGAGCAAAACTTCACTAAAGGTAAAAAATGCTTAGAAAATTAGGGGGGTCTTCGTTTTAGATTTTTTTTATTTCACACATCTCTAGTTTAGATTTAAGGCTTACTTTTATCGGGTAAACCTAAGCAAAGGAACCCTGAATTGAGGAAGAAAACCATCCTGAATGTTAATGAGGTGCTTTTCCCATACAAAAAGAAGCGAAAAACCCGAATTTTAGAAGCTCATTTGATACTACCATTCCAAGGCCGAGAAAGGTTTAAATGGTCTCAAATGGTTCCTTAACATCTCTACTGAAGAAGCCGGGGTAAACCTAACCACTAAAGTGGGTTAGTTTTTCACATTAGAGCAAAATGTGTACTGTGTTTAAGCATTTCGCCCAATTTTCTTTGTATTTAAAGGCTTTTGTCTAACGATGCCTTTTTAAATTTCGCGCTTCGAGCCTAAAAAAGGTCCTGGATGTGTCGCACCATTCTGCGCGATGTATGTGATTAGAAACAAAATACAAACAGCGGACATAAATATGGTTAACCAACGCATTTTATATAGACTTGACGTTTCGTATGCTAGGCAACATACATTTTCAAAAGTAAAAACAAGCAAGGCTGGTTACACAGCGAGGATTATAAATATATATAAGCCAATATTTCGGGAGGCACATCCGTTTTCTAATTTACAATTTTATAGCTGTTTAGATCCATTACAGGACCCGGCTCTTCTATTTTCCAACGGTGGTCCTTGCTAAAGTATTCCACTTATTGCGTTCGACGAAGGAGAACGCAACCCCTAATCTTGTGTTGTGAAAGCTGTGGCACCCCGTGCGTAAGGTATCCTGTGCGTAAGGCCACGACGATTTGAGATTCATTGAATTCCTAAAATTCCTATGGTTACTAAAATTGCGCCCGAACATTTTTTCCAGCGGTTTTTATGTAAAACGCGCAGTCTCAGTCTTTACAACTTCGGCTTCGTGTAGGAGTGACTCGTTTTGGTAAATTGGGTTGTTGAATGTTTGTTTCCAGAAAATATTCACACCCCTACCATATTCATCCCCCCCTCCCCCCCCGACAGAGACAATATTATCGGTTTTCTGTTTGAAAAAAAAAAAAATAGTTGTTTGGAAATTACCTTGACGGACAGAAATATTTTTAGCGTCCCAGTTAATCTCTTCTTACGGCCAAATTTTAAAATTCACCGCAAAGAAATTACTCGTGAACAGAGATACGAACACAACTTTCAGCGATAAAAGATATGCGTGATTCGAGGAACAAGTTCTACGCGTGCAGTACGAAATTCGTTGCAAAACATAAACTAGCGAGCCTCGTTTTTCTCGGTCGGGAGAAAGGAAACTTGATAGTTAATCTTTGATTTTTTTCCTCACATACTGGTGGCTCAGGGGAAAATAAAATGTAAACAAAAGATATCTTTCGTTGAATCAAAATAAAATTATTGCATTACATGATGTCAGACGGTTTCGAGTTTCGGGTGTCTGGAAAA
>JAEMWC010000423.1:562500-567500 GCA_016490735.1 Pachyseris speciosa | reverse complement strand
CCGTTTTCCTCGGAAATTCTCCGTTCGGGGAAATAGGTTTTCCATTTACATTCCAACCGAAATTTCAGGACTTTTTTTGGCAAATGGTAAACAACCACTGCACCTTTTTCCCGAAAATATTCCACTGGGATGAATCGTTCCATTTGAATTCTTCCCGGAATTACCGGGTTTTCCATTCAAATTGTAAGCGCTCTATCTTAAACTATTTAAAGGGACACTATCCCGATAATGCGCCTGTGCGAACGTCATCCATTATCTGTCAAAAAAGCAATACAACTTTCACATTTATTGAGGCGCAAAGATAGGGTTGATCGATCCGTTGTTTACATCCTTTGCATATTATTTACTCGCGTTATAACAACTTCGTCAATTTACCTCACTCGTGTTTTTTTTTCGGTGGGAAACGCGATTAGTTCTGTATGCTTTAACGGTCCATCGGAGATACAGAAAGTAAATTTGTTAAGCTTTGCAAAGAGACCGAAATCATTCTTCAACAACAAATACAACTCAAGTTTTGCTTTTTCAGCAGCATAAAAACTATGTCATTTCACAGCAATTGCGGTGAACTGTGGAAACTTCATATGTTAAACGCGTAAGTATTTGTGGCTTTTACATTTTATCTGTAGAAAAATTTAGTCACAGTTTCAAATATAACATGTCTTGAGCTTTAAAGCCATGTAAAAATTATGTTGGAACATAGAATTAAACGCCACTAAGAAAATTTCCAAACGTTCATAATTTTCAAACGTGCCACTTAAGCGAAAACCTCGTCACTTTCTTTATTAACTAACGCGAAACAAATAAGGATCCTCATTTAGCGTTTGCATGAACGGTCGTTCGGCAATTCATATACTACACTTCTGTAGCTTTCCAAAGAGACCAAAATCACTGTGAAAACCGAAATAGAACGTAAGTGATGAATTTTGATTCTTTGTCACATTAGAGTTAGTCCGCTCTACTGTGAAGAGTTTCAGATGTTAACCGCGTAAGCGTTTGTCGTGTTTTTATTTCATGTTTAAAAAGATTCATCCATATTTTCAAACTGCAGTAAAATAATGTTCGAATATCGCATTTAACGTCAGGAAAATATTTCTGAAACGTGGAATAATTTGCAAAAGTCTCCGGCTTGACGGCAATCTTGTCAGGCTTTGGCCTTTCTTCAACGGGTTGTTCGGAAAGAAAGGAGAGACCCAAATGACTTTGTAACGACAAATAACTACACTTATGAATTTTTACGCATGCATAATTGTCTGATTACAATTTTTTTCGGATGACAGGCGAAGATTTCACTTTACCTTGCTCTCCTTCGTATTTGCAGCGACAGCAAATGCTGGGCGAAAGCTGTATCGGTGGAATACAGACACCATTCCTTTAGCCGTTTTCATGTCTCATGGATTGCTTTATTTTTGCATACATCCTGCTATGCTGCTGGTTCCATTTCTACTTATTTCTTTCTGAGCTTTTGTGCAAGCTGGAGAGAGAAAAAAGCCTTCGACCGGCCTTAGCGTTTTTCCTCTTCTCGGTCCTCCGGCCAACGACCGTTAAAAACAACTCCAGAAAAGATCCTGATTGCACGAAATCTGCAACTCAACAAGATTTATATGTATCAGAAGATTTAGTGTATTATCGAACTCAACTGAGCACAATGCAAACGAATTTTTAGACGAATTTTGTTTTCTTCTCGCATCTTTTGAATTCGCGATATGATAAGCAAAAATTAAATCAAAATTTTGAGCATGCGCAGAACCGGGGATGCTGTTCCTTTAACAGTAAATATGTGAGAGGATACACCTTATTAATAAAGCAACACTAGTTCTCACTACTGATATTTACATTAAAATCTGGCTTAAGTTCTTAGATAAATAAGGTTCCCTTAATTTGCAATCGAAATCGGTTTTGCCTGACGCTACAATGTCAAAATGATCCCACTTGGTGTTGTATCCAGTGGTTTTAACGATGTCGCTGATGTGCGGTCATGTTTAGCGAGGGCCTTGAAATGTCCAGTTTTCCTGTGGTGAAGTCTTCTTTTTGTCTGAAGATATGTGGCTCGGCCAATGGAAAAACAGACGTGACATTATTTTTAATTTCAATTGGCCCTTAGACCCCATTTGTGCCTTAGACGTTTTCTTCTCCTAGGACTCCGCTAAAGCCGATAAGCTTAATTTTGACGACAAATTGTAAACTATGGAAAAGATTTTAAATATCTGGAAAAGTACAGTAGAAAACTGAACTTAACTGGCAGAATAAACATCGTCAAAACTCTAGCCTTATGCAAATTCATTTTCAGCAGCTCAAACCTCAATTTACTTAATTACCTGTCTGAAACGATCAACAATATGAAAATAACCCCTCCCCCTCCCCCCAAATTAAAAATTAATAATAATAATAATAATAATAATAATAATAATAATAATAATAATAATAATAATAATAAAACAAAGGCGGCTTCAAAATGATTGACTTTCAAACAATGGAAACCGTGCATGAAATTACCTGGGTCAATAGAATACGTGAAAACTGCCACTCCTCCTTATCGAACATTTCTTCAGGCAATATGGTGGTTTTTCTGTCTTGCTAAAATGCAGGTATAACTTAAAGTTACTTCAGTTAGATAGTGTACCCCTCTTCTATCATGCAATACTAAAATACTGGCAGGAAAATAAACCTATAATGTCAGAAGACAATAAACAAAAGCGAAACCAAATCATCTGGAACAACCAAAACTGTTTAACAAATAAATACATATATGGTCTCTTTAAAACAATGGCACCGAAATGGAATGACTGATTAACGACCTACTTAATGAAGAGCTTAGTTTCTTATAGCATAACATATATATTTCAACAAACTCAATTTAACCTAAAGGTCCCATTCACAACCTACTATGGTTTAATGATAAATGCCATTCCACCGAGTTGGAAGCAAGAAATTAAATGTAAATGCTTCCCGGACGCAAATTTTGCTTCCGAAACAATGTTTCTTAGTTTAGCCACCTGAGCAGCAATCCTAGGGAAACAATGTTTACCCAACAATGTTTCCTAGTGTGAATGATATATGAAATGAATCATATATGAACTGCGGAAATGAAATCAAATGAAAAATGATCCTCGCAGTTGTGAACGCAATTTATGCAATTGCGAAAAGAAGCCTGAAAAAAATTCAGGACTTCAACGGGGTTTGAACCCGTGACCTCGCGATTACTGGTGCGATGCTCTAACCAACTGAGCTATGAAGCCACAATTGGCCAGTAATCGCACCAGTAATCGGGAGGTCACGGGTTCAAACCCCGTTAAAATCCTGAATTTTTTTCAGGCTTCTTTTCGCAATTGCATAAATTGCGTTCACAATTGCGATGATCATTCTTCATTTGAATGTTTCCTAGTTTAGCCAGGCCTTAAGAAGTAAGTTTCAGTTAATAAATGATTACACATAACGAGTAAATAAAAGTATTTATGCTACAAATAAAAATGATAAAAAAGCAGGCTCCCATCTTTTGCTGCGAGAAAGATTACATGGTCAAACGGGTTTCTAGACGGTAAATTTCTCAAACATCGGAAATCTCTGTTCCGGTCCAGTGGCCACGAAAACATCGTAGTATTATTAATAAAGTAACACCACTTTTACCTCTTAAAGTCACAAGCTAGAACAAAGCAATGAAAAATCGCTACATCTTGCGAGTTGTGCCCAAAATTACGAGTGGGCCCTCGTTTTTCTATATAAGATACAGTAAAGCGAGTACGTGAAACACGAGAGCTCAATGGATCAATAATTGTACCAGGCTTTCGATCACTATACAGCCGACTCCCGATAAATCGAGCCCTCGCTAACTCGAATCTCGCGCCTACTCAAACCAATGTTGATTTCCCGTGGATTTCTTTCATACAGTTATTGTAATTTTACCCTTAGTAACTCAAATCCTCGATAACTCGGACCTACCGCTAACTCGCAGAAATTTCATTTTCCTTCAGGTCATTTCGTATATAATTTTACCCTCGATAATTCAAACCACGTTTTTTCAGGACGTGACAAGCCAAAACATTGAATTTATTTTTAAACAGTCGAGTATTCGACTTTTTGTATTACAAACATTGTTCCAGTTCAGTCCAGGGTCGTCAGTACAGATTTCATTGTGATCAAGCTTTGCTCCTTAACTCCTTCTTTACAATGTCAATAAATTTATGGTGCCACTTGAAGTAGAGTGTACATGGTACTTGAATCCCTTCCCCATCTCCACGGTTAACTGCATGCCAGTTACCACCACAGTACAGTTGTTCTTCTTGTCGGCAAGCAAAAAATAGAAAATTGTCTTTGCAAAACGTCCTAATTTGCCTTACATTAAATGTCTCACAACTTCGCCCTCACGTTGCACACAAACCGCTTACTTGTCGACAATTTTGCTCGTTTCTGGTACAGCCTTTCAGCTTCTCGAAAAGTTCTGGAGCCCAAACCTCTTGATAGACAGTTATGATTTTAAAATTTTAATTAAAATGTACACTGTATGAATAGAAATGCACATGGTTACCGTTTTTCCCTTATTTCCGGTCAATTATTCTCAACTCCCGATAACTCGAACCTTTTTCTATTTCCCCTGAAGGTTCGAGTCTAGTTAGTCGAGTGTGTATGCATGACTTATCCTATTTACAGTTCGGTTAGTTTTCTGAAGGCTGTGGGAGTTTAAAATAAATTGTACGCTAAGTGTTGTGGGCGTTATATCAGGGGTGATATAAGGGAAGCATAAACCACCCAAAACGAACAAACAAAACAATAAAGAAATCGTATGAACGAGTGATCACGCGACAGTGCGAGAAACGTGCCTACCGCGCGTTGCGTCTCCTCACGGGAAGCAACTTTTGAGTGCGCTGGCGTGTTTCACTCGCTTTACTACACCTAACGAAAATAATGGACTACTCGTAGTGTGCTTTTGTGCCGAACACAAATACGTTTGTCCTAAGAAATGAGTAAGTTTGATGCTGGCGTCATTGGCGCATCCATAATTAGCG
>JAEMWC010000423.1:552500-557500 GCA_016490735.1 Pachyseris speciosa | reverse complement strand
TGAATAAAAGAACGAGGCTGAACTCACGATATGATTTATGACGTAATTTAAGATGGTGTTGAAATGGTACACGGACGGCGAAAAATCTCATCACTTAGTATCACAGGGAACCCAAGATTAGGATGCATTCTCCTAATGTCGAACGCAATTATCAAAATAAACCCTGAGAGATCATATTAGCTCAGTTGGTAGAGCACTACACCGGTATCACAGAGGTCGTGGGTTCGAATCCCCTACAGGCCTGAATTTTGTTATGGCTTTATTTTCGCTACTACTTAAGTAGTGTTCATAACTGCGATGATCATTCATATCTTCATTAATTATACGCAGTTCAAATATAAGATGTTGCACACTTCGCTCAGTGTTGAACGATGTGGCCAAACGAATGCAACATGTTGGGTTCAACACTTGGTCTCAAGGGTTTGAGACCAAAATTTACCAAGACTCCTGAGAAACAAACCAGTGCCATATTTTCTTTGTTTGCCCAGCAAATTATGCGAGACCGATAAGTCTTAAAGACAAGTAAGACAATCTTGTCGCGTTCGCTGGTCTAACAGTCGCGGTTACTCCTTTGCCCTTTCTCTTTCTTTTTGAGAAGAGATCGCTTGTGTTAAAGCTCTCTTCGTTCAGAGATTGAAAGCTTTTCTTGTTCGTGATACTGTAGCTTGAACATTCACGCGGCAACGCAGACACAGATACAAATGCAGATACAGATACCGCAAAGTCAGCTTAGTGGGCATGGGCGTGTTCAAAACTGATTGTTAAACAAAGTGGCCAAACGAATGCAGCATTATGAATGATATATGAGAAATGAATCATATATGAACTGCGGAAATGAAATCACATGAAGAATGATCCTCGCAGTTATGAACGCGATTAATGCAATTGCGAAAGGAAGCCTGAAAAAAAATTCAGGAGTTCAACGGGGTTTGAACCCGTGACCTCGCGATTACCGGTGCGATGCTCTAACCAACTGAGCTATGAAGCCACTGAGGTTGGAAGCAGGTCAATTGTGGGTTCATATGATCCCGTGAAAGAAATGAGTATGAATGATATATGAGAAATGAATCATATATGAACTGCGGAAATGAAATCACATGAAGAATGATCCTCGCAGTTATGAACGCAATTAATGCAATTGCGAAAAGAAGCCTGAAAAAAAAAATTCAGGACTTCAACGAAGTTTGAACCCGTGACCTCGCGATTACCGGTGCGATGCTCTAACCAACTGAGCTATTAAGCCACTGAGGTTGGGAGCAGGTCAATTGTGGGTTCATATCATCCCGTGAAAGAAATGAGTATGAATGATATATGAGAAATGAATCATATATGAACTGCGGAAATGAAATCACATGAAGAATGATCCTCGCAGTTATGAACGCAATTTATGCAATTGCGAAAAGAAGCCTGAAACAAATTCAGGAGTTCAACGGGGTTTGAACCCGTGACCTCGCGATTACCGGTGCGATGCTCTAACCAACTGAGCTATGAAGCCACTGAGGTTGGGAGCAGGTCAATTGGGGGTTCATATGATCCGGTGAAAGAAATGAGTATGAATGATATATGAGAAATGAATCATATATGAACTGCGGAAATGAAATCACATGAAGAATGATCCTCGCAGTTATGAACGCAATTGATGCAATTGCGAAAAGAAGCCTGAAAAAAATTCAGGACTTCAACGGGGTTTGAACCCGTGACCTGGCGATTACCGGTGCGATGCTCTAACCAACTGAGCTATGAAGCCACTGAGGTTGGGAGCAGGTCAATTGGGGGTTCATATGATCCGGTGAAAGAAATGAGTATGAATGATATATGAGAAATGAATCATATATGAACTGCGGAAATGAAATCACATGAAGAATGATCCTCGCAGTTATGAACGCAATTGATGCAATTGCGAAAGGAAGCCTGAAAAAAATTCAGGACTTCAACGGGGTTTGAACCCGTGACCTCGCGATTACCGGTGCGATGCTCTAACCAACTGAGCTATGAAGCCACTGAGGTTGGGAGCAGGTCAATTGGGGTTCATATGATCCGGTGAAAGAAATGAGTATGAATGATATATGAGAAATGAATCATATATGAACTGCGGAAATGAAATCACATGAAGAATGATCCTCGCAGTTATGAACGCAATTGATGCAATTGCGAAAAGAAGCCTGGAAAAAAACTTCAACGGGGTTTGAATTGCGTTCATAACTGCGAGGATCATTCTTCATGTGATTTCATTTCCGCAGTTCAACAATTGGACGATGTTACATCAACATGTTGGATCTGTTTAGCCGGGCCTTTAGCACTCGCTTACTTCCTCGCTCCCAAATTTCCGCTCGCTCGCGCTTCGCGCTAGCCTGTGTCGCAGACGTAAACTAAAGGCCCGTTTATATGAGGTTTTCCAGCCCGGTTAGGCGGGCTGTCCCGCTTTACTGGGCTGGCTCGGCTCATGCCTTATTTCTTCATAAAATGTTGGTTCTGTTTATATGAGAAGGCGGGCTGGCCCGCCTGCCAAGATGGCGGATCATGAAACCGTGACCTCAGCAAGTGGGCCAACCCGCCTTCTCATATAAGCACAACCGAAATTTTATGAACAAACAGGGCTAGAGTCAAGCCAGCCCGGTAAAGCGGGCCAGCCCGCCTAAACGGGCTGGAAAACCTCATATAAACAGGCCCTAACCCAGGATAGTAACATCTGCGAAGCAGCGTCGAATTCCTTGTTCTGTGTACCAGAATTTGAGTGCGCGCTATGATTGACCCGTCACAAAAGCATTTTGTTGACGGACCAATCATAACGCGTTCTCAATTCTGGTATACAGAACAACTCACAGAACACGAAATTCGGCGCTGCTTCGCAGACGTGACTAAACTGGGGTTAGTTTACGTCTGCGACGCAGGGTAGCTTCGCGATCGCTCACAAGATCGAGGAAGGAAAGAAGGAGGAACTGTTCGCAAATAACCTTGCAAAACTTACTTGACAAATTAACAGTGCCCATTTTAAATGGGCTTACTAACGTTCTCTGCACTTTGGTTTTCACTGTTAAACTTTGGTTACGTTTTAAGTCTCTAACAACTTTGCCTCTCGCGACGGTCTTTGTAGTAACTTGTACTGGAATATTTTAAGGTCACCATGCTGAAACGACCAGTATTAATTCAATAAACTGTGCTTCAATGCTTTGAAATCATGTCTGAACCGAAGTACATGCACCTGTAATGTATTTGCAGAATTCATAAGAAAGGCATCTCTTTCTCTTCAGTTATTTAAAGACCCTGAGTGTTGGTCCGGCTGGGCTTTGAACCCGCGTCCTCCCAGTGAGTGGCTACATTTAGCATTCTGCTGCACATTATTTTCAGCAAGGGCTTTTAGAGACACGTATATGTTTAACGAGAAAGAAAAAAAAAAGCTTGTCGAACACCCTTCCAATTTTGCACCTGTTTTCAAAAACGTTCCATGCACTTGGAAAGGCAACAACTGATGATCAAGTTAATTTAAAATGGAAGACAAATGTGTGCGAAATGGCAGGGAAGTTGATATACACATTTTGGATTACGTTTGTAAACACTCAAAGCTACCGCTCTTTAAAATTGATTTACGTTTGGGTTGTGTTTCTATTTGGCGTTTGTTGGTAGATTCAATTTTTATTTTTTGCTTTTCTATTTTGTCATCACGGGTTTCTTACTTTCTTAAAAGACAACGACAATGAACTTTCACCAACTCAAACGGGAATTTCGCCCTCTCATTTCACATTCGTTGTCGTAAATTTCGTCCGCGGCTATTTCATGCCAAATGCACCGACATTCGTCTTCACTTTGCAATAGACGGTAAATCGACTCGGAGAAGTTTGAGAGTAACCGTTTGAGAGCAACCATCATTTTCCCGCTGTATTATCTTTATGACGTACGGAACAATTTTTCTAATGCGCATGTATTAGAGCACAGAATCCTACTCCGTTTCTAAGACTCTTCTAACTCACACCAAAAGAAGCCAGATGCGGCCCGCATGCATCACAACAGTACTTGACATATTTTCCAAGCATTCGGCTGGCCTTGATGATCCATAGGGTTGTTGCTGATAACGGCTGAAGTTAACTAAACTGAAGTTAAATAGTGAAAAGAACACATGAAATGTTAGTTCATGTATAATTTTTGGCTGGTGAAGGTCACCTTTAAAGTGCATCTAAACCCAAACAAATCACTGCCCCTGCTCGAAATGAATTACAATTTCTTTCACCAAATCTTGACATTTTAGAGGCTGTAAAAGTTACGAAATCCTGCCATCATCTGTCACACGACCGAGCTAGTAAAGGGCGTGAGACTCTTCCTGATTTGACGTCAAAAACTGATTTGTATCTCGGTAATCCTTTTAAATATGCACGTCAAATTAGGAATAGACCTGAGCCCCTTCTGACTCGGTCGTGTACCAAATCATGCTTCGTTTATCGTAAGGTTGAAACCCTTAAAAAGTACAAAACTGGAAATAAAGGCTAAATGTTTTTGGAAAAGGTGCAAAGTCTTACATTCATGTTAGCGGAAAAAAAATATTTGTGAGCCAGATGCATTTTAATAAGAATTTAAGATGAATGCACAGTGGCATTGCAGCTACTGAAGGACACTTGTTTGGCATAAATTCAATAAAATGCTGTCATATAAGTCTTATATTTATAAAATATTGATTCAATTTTGGTGCAAGGGGACTGTATCGGATCATGTCTCAAAACCTTAGCTTTATCTTGCTGATTCAGAGACAGGTCTCTAATAAGTCAGATAAGTGTGGCTATATTTGGCTATATGTGCTAAATATGCACCTTGTCCAATGGAGTAGTAGAAGTGATAACTGTTCAGTCGATCTGATCTATAGTTACACGCAAACTCATTAATATTCTCAGTATCACTATAATGTATTCAGATGGTTTTTATATCAGCTTGTACTTATAAGCTAATAACTTGTCTTGGAAATTGTGAACCACTTGGTGCGAGTTTCTGCGTGGTCTTTGATTGTTGCAACC
>JAEMWC010000423.1:535000-547500 GCA_016490735.1 Pachyseris speciosa | reverse complement strand
TTAACCAAACCATATTTAGAAAAGAATTCGTAAAACTTGTCTCCAAAAAATGAAAACTATTTCGAGCCACCTTAAGCAACGACAACGACAACAGCAACGGAACGTCACTAAACAATAGGTTTAGTGAGCAAGGACAATGGCTTTGCACGTGTCTTAAGAAATTTGGTACATTTCGTTACCGTACTCTTCAAACAACAACGTGAAATGACCAAATTCAAGTTTTGGGGCGGACTTGAACACACGACGGCAAAACTCTCGTTCTCTTTGTTTTCTTTAACGTCGATGATACCAACTTAGTCCCTGGATGGTTTGTTCTTGAATATATTTTACAAGTTAAACCACAGGCGGCCCAAGCTCACGATAAGAGACATACGCCACGAGCGTGAAGCCATTTAGGCGAGTTTAAGCGATTATCGGAGTTTCCACTGCTAAGAGAAGCGCCGAAATGGCTTCAAATCGGCCCGAGAAGCTGGCAAATTACAAAAGATACAAAAAGGCAACAAAGTAAGTCAACTTTATTTTCAAGCAACAATAATTTCTACCATTGAAAACAGATCCATCCTCTTCTCATTTCAAATTCAAACCGTTGTAACACAACACCACCTTATACGCCGATACGCTAGAGTCACCCTCGTGGCGTATATCTCTTATCGTTAGCTTGGGCTGCCTGTGGATTGTCATATGAAAGGTTCACTCTAAAAAAAAATTAAAACGGGAAAAATAATCATACTCCCCGTCTGAAAATACGGCATTTGGCCTAGCTGCAAACAAGAGAAGATAAAAGGTAAGAGAATTAATCCCCCATATAGGCCCTATCCCCATCGTAATCCCTCTTAAGTTATTTTTAGATGTCCTCCAAGATAAGGTGTTCTCAAGAGGGTTGAGTGATAGCCAATCAGATGTCCCCATTTTGGCAGTTCCCACGCAATGCTTCGCGTCGTTCGCGATTTACCATCAAACAAAATGGCAGAGGATGTGGGAAGAAAGGTGTTTGTACATTTTGTGGACGAACGTGACTTCAAGGAAGTGAGTGTAGCAGGAAAACGCAAATTGAAAAAGATTGGTGCCTTAGGGTTTGTTTTAACAGCTGTCAGTGCGGAAAGTTCAAGCTAGGACGACGAAGTCGAAGTCGACTCGACCAGCAGTGAAATGGATAGCGCTGATGAAAACAACGATGAAAATACCGAAGGGAGCTGCAGCTCTGAAAAATTCTCTGAAAACCAAGAAAGCGAAACGAAAACGTCAGGAAAAGCAGCTGCAATCAATCGAAAGCCAAAGGCTACATCTTCCAAGAAGACAACCCAGGCGCGTAAAGTAAAAAACAGCTTAAATAACTAGTACTGAAGAATTGTGTGATAAGTTGGAAATAGAGAGAGAGAAACTTAACGGTGAGACAAATCTTGTACGGGCTTTTCATGGAGATCTTGAAAACTAGTTCTCTTACGGCTGCTTCATTCTTGAGGTCCACGGTTCCACGTTCAGCGCAATCCAAAATATTCACACGGACCTCGTAATCTCCCGAAGGTGAAATGAGCAGCTTTACTGAACTTTCCGCTTGAGCGTTCCACACTGACGGCTGTTGAAACAAATCCTAAGGCACCAATCTTTTTCAATTTGCGTTTTCCTGCTACACTCACTTCCTTGAAGTCACGTTCGTCCACAAAATGTATAAACAACTTTTTACCCACATCCTCCGCCATTTTGTTTGACGGTAAATCGCGAACGACGCGAAGCATTGCGTTGGAGCTGTCAAAATGGGGAAATCTGATTGGCTATCACTCAACCCTCTGGGGAACACCGGATATTGGAGGACATCTAAAAATAACTTAAGAGGGATTACGATGGGGATAGGGCCTATATGGGGAATTAATTCTCTTACCTTTTATCTTCTCTTGCTGCAAATGATTACATTCTGTACGTGTTCATATCAGGCCGACCTGCTTCAGTGGTGTGATGTTAATGCCCATTATGAACCAACGACTCATTGCTCTTGCTGCTTCATTTTACATCATACAGAAACTCAATTTCGAAAAAGAACGTTAATGGTAGTATACCTATCTTGATTAAAATATGCAGAATTGGAGAACGTGAATACTAGGATACGTAAAATTAAGAGGAAGAGACAGTTTCAGAATAACCCTTGTATCATCAGTGTACTACATGCGTTGTTTGGTAGTCATTCAAAAAGTCCCCCTGTGGAACGAACCATATTATAGCATCAAAAAAGAAAGTAAACATTTAGTCAATACCAGGTTATGATTGCTATGATTATTCGTTTTAGGTACCTGAATGAAACCCAACTGAAGAAACTGCCCAAAGGTGTCTTTGATCATAATAAAGGGCTGCAGCTGCTGTAAGTGTATTTCTTGATTAGTAATCATTACCTCCAAAGCGACACTGAACAGCGATATCGTGAAAACGCTCCAGGAAATGCAGGAAGATGGTTTTCAGAAATTTGGGGATGTACTTGAGAAACCCAATTTAGCTTTCTCTAATTTAAAGTTACATGTTGATTGTAAAATGAATTACAGTCTCGTAAAACTACATGTAAAGTTGTTGGTAAATACAGTGCCGTGTCACCAGCTGTAAATGAGCAGCTTAATTGTGGCTATACTTTTAATTTGTTGGTGCTATGAGACAATATCTGGCGAGAAATGCCTCAAAGCCCAACATTTTTCAGTATTGAATGAAGCTGAAAAATAATCACAAGTAAAAAAATACTCGGCCAACAATTTTGATGCAAAGGAAGGAGGCCAGAAGAAATGAAAAGAAGCCTAAACGCATTTCTTTCTGAAGTGTCATCACCAGACAGCAGCTCCAGAAGTGTCGAGGGAGGTGGATGGCCTCTTGTGTTGTAGAGTTTCTATTCAGTACTGAATTTCTCAGTTCCTGTATGCTTCCCATTTGGTTGAATATGTAACAAGCATAATTACACTAAAATTTTTTGAACGCTTCCGGTTTTCAGTGTTAAAGACGTAACGTCCTCTGTTTTTGCAAGCTCAAAAATCACAGCTCGTTATGACTGACTTACACCATCATAAGTTTTCATATCTCAGTGAATTTCACGTTATAATCTCTCACATGATGATCGATTCATAGCGAATTTGCTCTGACGTTCCGTTACGGCGTTTAGTTTTACCCAAGATTTTCATTGGAATTAAATTTTGTTGAGATAATTCTAACTGTTCAGCCGGTGTAATGAAAAAATTATGGATAAAGTATTTATCTCCTTTTACAAAAAGTAAATGAGGTATTAGTCTGTGTGCATTGCGAAATACAACTGAACGTTTTGATTTCACTTTTAAATGCCAATTCTTCATATATGTAAAATCTTTTGAATGTATGTGTACTGAATGAGTCATTATTTTATGTATAATTTAAGGATGTGTATGTATGTATGTATGTTCTAGCACTTGGTCAGTTGTGGGGACAAGTACATATTTACACACCAGCACTATGAGGATGGTAGGTACTTGTAGGGACATTTTGAGGTCCCCATAATTTTACTGCCATAAAACAACTGGAAATTGTCAGAAAACAAATTTGCACTGGTAAAAAATGATGTCCCCTCAGTGCTCACATACACAGCATGTCCCCACAGCATGTAAAAAAGTATGTAAGTATTTTTTTTTCTTAGAAGATTTTAACCACTGGGTTAAGTTCAAGAGGACACTGACAAACCATCTAGGTCATTAGTAAAAAAAAAAAGTTCCAGACATTTGTTTACATTCCAGTTTTTAATCTCTACACTTACACACATGTCCCACAAGTATCCAATTATAAGTGACCAACTGTCTTTACTTTAGCTACAGTTTCTATGTCAGAGTGGTTTTCAATTGGGTATTCTCATTTGCTTCAATTTGCTTTAATACACCCAGTGATTGCTTAGCAAAACCCACACCACTTTCTCAACCAATGGGAAGCCAAACCAAACCCAATCAAGGCTCCTCACATGCATTTTCCTACACTTAGCACACTGGGGGAGGTGAGTGCTCTCACCGCTATACCATCCCTGCTTCCCAAAGTATGAAAGCTATGATGATAATAGTTGAGCACTGTGTTATGCTTCCAAATATTAACTTGATTTCAAAGTAGCTTCCATCTCTGACAACACAGATGTCACAATAACCCATTTTCATGCAGTACTTAATAAAAATTATCCTTCATAGCAAGGCTTAAAGGACAAACACAATAGCTAGACTATTAATTCAGTTGCTGCATTGCTGGTTTCAGGAACCAAGACCCAGGGTGCCAGTGTGTAATATTGCAGTATAGTAAGTGCAGCTGGCTTGAATTGGCTTTTCTGGGTAAACAGTATCAAATT
Source organism: Pachyseris speciosa (assembly GCA_016490735.1). Lineage (NCBI taxonomy): Eukaryota > Metazoa > Cnidaria > Anthozoa > Scleractinia > Pachyseridae > Pachyseris > Pachyseris speciosa. The sequence continues at coordinate 543,176 of JAEMWC010000423.1, read as the reverse complement.
TCTCCAAACGTCTTACCACCACAGCTTACAGAAAATTTGACAGTCTCATCGTCTCAAATTTACCATCCTTGTAATATCTATTTTGTGAGTCACAGTTTTAGCCAATCAAAAATGCAATAATTAAATACGCTACTTCCTGTAGGCATTTGTAAGTCAAAATGGGATGATACAGAGCCATTACCCTGTACCTATTAAGTGCTGCATGATCGGTCTAACTGTATACAAAAATCATGCTATTTTTAAAGAAATAGGTTGTAAACTTTGAAAGGACAACTCAAAACCGGGTGACTTGAGCAATATGTTTCCATTCCATGTTTTACCATATAGAAAACTATCTCATATATGTGCATTCAAGTTATGCCAGTGATCTAACTGGTTCATCTAGCTACTTGTGCATCAATATGGCTACCACACATGACACTCAAGTTTCTTGATGATTCTCTTCTCTCGGATCTTGACCATTGTATCATGAGTACAATCCAGTCTGATCCTGTAATAAATGATGAAAAGAGATCTTTGTATTGTTTAGACAAGCACATCAACTGTTTTACACATTATATGCATTACTCTTGGAGGTTGTTAACCACCATTTGTAAAGTGATGAAATGTGTGAAGAATATATAGTCATTTGTCGAAGAGGAATAGTTAAAGTAGCTGTGGTTATGAATATTGGTCTTAAATTTAAAAAAGTGGTGTCAGTAGTAGTATTAGTAGTAGTAGTAGTGGTGGTGGTGGTGGTGGTGGTGGTAGTAATAATAACTGTACCCCTTAATGTCTGCAGAATGCTTTCTAATGAGTTCAAAGACTGAGAAAAGGTCATAACGAGTTGCTACTTAGTAAAAACAGCCTTGCTAACTGTGCCAAATTACGAGCTGTAACTGGGTTGTGACCAAGTTTTTTTTACAGCCCTTTTACAAGGAAGAAACAAAGCTTTTAGAGGGAATGAATTTTGCAAAGGGTAGTATGAGAGTGATTTCCCTATCTTTAAACAAGAAGGTGCACATGCATACTATATAAGGTAGCTTCCTTAAGCGTTCAAGATCAGGGTACATTTGTTAATCAGCAGTGAACACAATGTATAGCTCCAATTAGTGAAGAAAACATTTTAGAACTTTTCCTTTCATAAATGCTTAAGCTGATGAAGTTTAAACAGGGGCACCCAATGAGCCAAATCAACCAAAAGCTGTAGAAAGGCATTTTTAAGTACCTTAATGGTACTTGAAGTCTGTTTAAAGTGATGTTTTCATAAGCTTGAAGAAACTGATCTGTTCGGATTCCCTAGCTGAAATTTTAATTATCCGAAAATGTTAGGGAACAAAATCTTCCTTTGCGAAAATGCAAGCTGAAATGAACTTTCCACGAACTTTCTAGGGAACTATTTGCTTTCTGAAAATGCTAGCTGACGTTTTTTACTGTCAAAAACAGCAATTACGACCTTTCCGAAAACCTCAGGGGCTATGATTTCCCAATTGCGAATCTTTTAGGCCACATTTAAGTTACGAAAATCCGAGTGCACTCTTTAATCGATGCTGAAAACCAAAGGTGAATTACACTCCACCGAACAGTTATCTACCGAAACTTTTCGTTGGCTGCCCCTGTTTAAAAAATGTATGAACAGGGGTCTATCTAATTCTGGAGTGTTTTTTTAATTCTGGAGTAAAAATTACACGGTTATTAACCTAAACATACGCTTTTTATGGTTATTAATCTGGTTTGGCGATACTTTACGACTATTAATCGTGAAGAACGTGTTCTGCGATTAATAATCGTGTACTTTACGGTTAATAATCGTAAAATTCACGATTATTAATCGTGTTTGGAAGATTATACGATTAATAATCGTAGAACGCGCGATTATTAATCGCATCTGACAGGCAAACACGGTTAATAATCGTATGTTACCGATCTCGGTCACAACAAACAGTGAAGACAGATTTGATTTGACCGGCCGCCATTACGAGAAATTTTTCAAAGTTAAGCACTACTCTCGCCGGGGCTGGCTTTGATATAAATATTACACAAATGAACCCTTGAGGTGGTTAAATTTCTCTTGATTTTTGTTTTTATGGGGTTAGTCAGTTCGCGAATGATATTTTACTCGGTTTTCACTCTTCGGCGAACGCCAACGCGAGAAGTTGGCCGGATTAACAACAAACTCACCAGCGCGAGCGATGATGTGAAATAAAACTTTGACAACGATAATTAGGTCAACGAGGCCGTCTAATCAAATCTTTTGCAATCAACCACGGAAAAAGAGAATTGATTTATTTAACACAGTGGCTAAACGCCCTTATTTTAATCCATTTCAAAACTCCCAAATGAATCTTATAGTTTGATCCTAACACCGTGAAATTGACAAGATGCGAACTTGAAAATTTGAAAACTTAATTGCTTGTCTTTTAGTCGAAAGATTCGGTCGTGAATACGCTGCAATAGTAAGCGTATTCTGGAAAACAAGTGATTTGAAAACGATATCGTGTTGTAAGTGATAAAATCTCTAAGTCTTATTAAAGTTTTCATACAGTCAAAATGTGGGGAAAAAATCACAAAGTGAGAAATCAACAATGGTGCACGTCGTACATCAAGAAACCAGAGGGAAAATATCAGGCACTACGAAAGCAGTTTTATCTACACACTTAAACCCTAAAATGCACCAGTTCATAAGGTAACAGTGTTTGCGAATTTGTTTTCATTTACGAATGACAAAAGTTAAGCGACTTGTAAACACAGGCGTAAAATTGCATAAATCGGTTGCACGAGGTTTACTGGAGCTAACGTGTTCTGCGATTAATAATCGTGTACTTTACAGTTAATAATCGTAAAATTCACGATTATTAATCGTGTTTGGGAGATTATACGATTAATAATTGTAGAACGCGCGATTATTAATCGCATCTGATAGACAATCGTATGTTACCGATCTCGGTCACAACAAACAGTTGAAGACAGATTTGATTTGACCGACGAGAAATTTTTCAAAGTTAAGCGCTACTCTCGCCGGGGCTGGCTTTGATATAGATATTACACAAATGAACCCTTGAGGTGGTTAAATTTCTCTTGATTTTTGTTTTTATGGGGTTTGTCAGTTCGCGAATGATATTTTCCTCGGTTTTAACTCTTCGACGAACGCCAACGCGAGAACTTCGATTAACAACAAACTCACCAGCGCGAGCGATGATGTGAAACGTTTGTAAAACTTTGAGAACGATAATTAGCTGAACGAGGCCGTCTAGTCAAATATTTTACAAACAACCACGGAAAAAGATAATTGATTTATTTAAGGTGGCTCTATACAGTTTTTTTGGCGCGCGAAGCATGGGTACGAATGGCGCGAGCGCGCGAGTATTTAAAAGAAAAGAAAAAACAAAAATAAACATGGCGGCGAGATTTTTATCGCGAGTCGCGTTCCACTTACCGCTATCCTTTTTGTCCGGAATAAGTGTTCGTCAAAAAACGCCTAGAAATGTGTTGAAAAATACACTTCTTTCGTCTTCTCCTGACGTGGTTAAACTGAGGAGCCAATTCGCAGTACTTATCGCGCCGACATCAGTGAGAAAAGACGGTCGTGATCGTACGCGAAGGAAGTCGCAGAGTGGTCACGGTGCACTTTTTATGGTCGGAGGCTTCGCTTTGAGTTCCCTGGGCGATGAAACACCGAAAACAGCTGGAACATCTGCAAGGGCGCAACTGACACCGGAAAAACAACCACCATTGCGTGACGAAAAGGGTCGGTTCTCTGGAAAGAAACCCACTCGAAGTGAAAACACGGAGGACAGGACTCGTGGGATAAAGGAGTGGAGGGCGAAGAGGAAATTAGAGTTTCAAGGAATGGTCGAAGATTTGTCCCCACCGAAGAAAAGAGAAACACGTTTAAGTCAGGTGTGGTTTAAATCTTTTTTTTTTTTTTTCGCTATACGTGGCACCAAGTAATTCACTTAAAAGTTTTAAGACAAGTGCTTCATCAAGACTTTCTTTGCTCTGAAATAGTTCTCAATTTGAACTTTTGTATTATACCACAGGTAGTTCATAGCAAAGTATCTCGTCGATACGATTAGACCTGAAAATTTTGACAGTTCATATTAAAACTGCAACAAATGTTTTGTTACAGCTACAACCTAATAATATAATTACCATTGAAACGTACGAGTTTTGAATTTTTATCAGAAACAAACAAAGAAGGAAAATTGCATTCCACATGGAAGTAGAATTATGGACTTGGATGTTTTGAGAAGTTCATTGAAATGTTGCCAGCACTGTAAAGCAGGTGAGAAGAAACATTTTTCTGCCTGAAGAAAATCAACACTAGAGAAAAGTCAAAATTAAGTCTCTGTTTTTAATAAGTTTGAGGCTATAAAATTAACAGGTTTCCAAAGAACAATTATGACAATGATTATACATGTATATCTTTAATACATTACAAAACTTCTCATATGCAATCAGCCATAAAAGCCTGGGGTTGGTCCTTAAAGTTTCGGGCAAGTTCTGAAACCCTTACCCTTACCCTATACCATGAAGCAACATTAATGTTTTTGGTAAATTTGGAACAAACAAGCAGTTGTAAATTTTCCACAGACCACAAATTGCATTCACTGCATTTCTGAAATGTTGTTAAGTTTTGCAAAAACTTACTTGTGCTCATTTATTCCAAGACACACTGCCAGAACAAAGTATCAGATTTTCCTTAGTATCAATATTGTCACTTCATTTTCAGCAAATTTGTCATTGTGGAACATAACAGCAGAAAAAAAATGTGGGTTAGCCTCAGTGTTCTCAGTTACCTGTGCAGTGTGTGGTACAGAAAATGTTGTCAAGACCTCCAGTGAACACAGGAGTGGTCAAAGAGGTCCTCTCAGTCATGATGTTAATTCAAGAGCTGTTCTTGGGTGTCTACATACAGGAATCGGTGAAACCCACCTAAATAATTTACTGTGTACATTAAATATTCCCTCTATGAATCCAGTAACTTTCAAGAGTAGAGAAAATGAGATTGGGCATGCAGTAGAGCAAGTAACAAAGAAAAGTTGCAAAACTGCAATGTCAGAAGAAAGAAATGCTGCCATCAAAAAGGGTGTAAAAGCAGATGACCAAGGCTGCATCAATATGCCCTGCTCATATGACATGGGTTGGCAAAAACGGGGAAAGGGGTATAACTCGTCAACCGGCCATGCTGCAGTCATGGGTTTAACTTATGGCAAGGTTATGGATTATACTACGAGAACAAAATCCTGCAGGGTTTGCACGAATGCTAAAAATACTGGAAAAGAAGCCAAGCAACACAATTGTCGACTCAATCATACGGCATCATCAAAAGCAATGGAGCCTATGGCAGCAGTCCATTTGTTTACTGAAAGCCTAAATTCTGTCAAACTATCTGTTTATGTCGGGGATGAAGACTCCACAACAGCTGCACATATAAAAGAGAAGGTCCCTTATCCTGTAGAAAAGTGGACAGACATTGTGCATGCCAAAAGATCACTAACTACAAGGTTGTATAACCTAAGCCAACGTGGGAAATTTGTAAATTCATCAACTCTCTCACAGAAAGTTATCAACTACCTGGTCAAATGTTTTACTTATAGTGTGTCTCAAAATAAGGGAAATCCATCAGCCCTTCAAAAATCCTTAAAAAGCATTCTACCACATTCGTTTGGAAACCACAAAAATTGCAATGAGTCCTGGTGTGGTGCCAAGAAAGACCCTATTAACTATAAACACTCTGACTTACCCTATGGCAAAGATCTCTATGGCGATGACTTAAGGAAAGCTTTGGAGAGAATTTTTGATGAATATTGTACTGACATAGTAGTTGCAAAGTTATCACCTGGGGCAAATTCGCAGAGAAATGAAGCCCTAAACAGTGTTATAGGCTCAAAAAATCCCAAAATTAGATACTATGGTGCAAGTAAAAGTAATGACTTCCGCGTGGCCTGTGGCATCTCACAAGTAAACCTTGGATATCAGTACATAAGCCAAACACTTGAGAGCCTCAATATTGAACCTGGTATACACTGTATCAGCTACATTGAAAAGATGGATCACAAGGCTACCCAAGACAAACTAAGAAAAAACAGCATCAATTTCAAACGCCGAAGAGCTCAACTACATAAGCAGAAGTTAAATCTTGATGGTAAAAAACAAGCTAAGGAAGGAAACACATACCAGAGTGGAATAGGACTTAACCTTGATCCAAACAATTCTACCAAACTGATCCAAGAATTCGACATCATCAATTTGAAAATTTCAAGTGAGGAGCTGAAAAACTTTGAAACGTGCATTCCTGAATTAACCATCAGACCAGTGGCAGAGAAATTTCCTCATGACAGAAACAATGTTTACAATTTCGTCATTTACGATATTGAAACAAACACGTCTGGAAAAACCGCAGAAATATGTCAACTTTCAGCAGTTGATCAATCAGGTTTGCACTGTTTTAACGACTATATATTGCCTTCGAGGGATGTAGATATTCATGCTACAAGGGTAAATGGTTTAAGTGTCCGAACAGTCAGAAGCGTCAGGACCCTGTTCAAAGACAATCAACCAGTCGAAACTGTGTCACTTGGAAAGTCACTGGAAAATTTTCTAACCTACTTAGAGAAAACTGTCAGGCGTGTGAAAAGCGATAATAATATTTATACTGTTTTAATCGGGCACAACTCTCAAGTTTTCGATACTCCAACCCTTCTTCGTCAAGGTGGACATCAACTTTGTGAGAAACTTTCCTGTCTTAACGTTTTCTTCTCCGACACTCTCCCTGCGATGAAGAACTTAGTCAAACGTAAACATTCCTCTCTGGTCTTATCAGATGGTTCCACAGTTAAATTAAATCAACAATCCATTTATCAGACACTTTTCCATGAACCTTTCCCCGCACACGATGCAATGGAGGATGTTAGAGCTTTAAGAAGAATAGTCTTTGACTCCCGTTTGAACATTTCAGAGGACATGTTGACAGAAAACGACATGAAATACCTTGATCGTCGCTACGAACTCCTGCAGACGTTCCGAGGAACTCTTTATCATCCAACAAACGCGGGATTTCCCATCAAACAACCGATTGCTGAAAAAATAGCCGGAAGTGGCATTCATATCGAGATCTTAGGAACGTTTTCGAGAAGTTCGGAGCAAAAGGGCTTGTTGGAATATTGTCTCTGCCGCCATCTTCAACAACTAGCAAGGCCCCGCGAGTGACAAAAACAACCCGTATTTTAGCCAAGATCGTTGAACACTTCAAAGCAGCGGAGGAAACCACAAGTTAAAACGCATTTCCATAAGTATTACAACACTTAGGTATACTTTTCGCCGTAGTGGGGAAAAGAACTGGCACTCAACTGGCACGTGCGAAGAAAAGCGAAACGCGAGCATGCGCAGTACCGTAACTTGAAGAATTTCTACTTTGATGACGTCACGAAAAACAAGGGTTTTTGAGTGATCCAAAAACGCATATTGGGCGCGTTCCAGACGGTGAATTTTTTTTTAAATTTACACATGGATAGGATTTTTCTTTTTCTCGCTGTTAGGAAAAAATCATCAAATTTTATACATACATTAATGTAATACGCTTCAAAAACGAAAATTGCGAATTCCTCCGAAAGTTATGTACAGATTTTCTTGTAGCTTTGTCAGTTGAAACTCCTTGTATGTTTACTCTGTTTCCCCCAAAACAAAGAAAATTCACCGTGTAGAAACCTAGAAACACCATCTAGAAGTCAGGTAGGTTCAAAAAACAAGCCAAGCATTTCTATCAGTAGTTGCCATAGCAACAACATTAAGGTTCTGAAAGAGTCTTCCAAACGTAGTCCAAGGCTGTAGGTTTTTATTATTGACCTTCTACCGAGTGCTATGTGATAAACATTTGCCATGGGAGAAATTATTTATGCATATGTAATATCCAAAGCTTTGTAAAATACTATATAGAGCCACCTTAACACAGTGGCTATATGCCCTTATTTTAATCCATTTCAAAAATGAATGAATCTTATAGTTTGATCCTAACACCGTGATGCGAACTTGAAAAATTGAAAACTTAATTGCTTGTCTTTTAGTCGAAAGATTCGGTCGTGAATACGTTGCAATACTAAGTGTATTGTGGAAAACAAGTGATTTGAAAACGATATCGTGTTGTAACTGATAAAATCTTTACGTCTTATTTAAGTTTTCATGCAGTCAAAATGTT
>JAEMWC010000423.1:465000-527500 GCA_016490735.1 Pachyseris speciosa | reverse complement strand
CCACTTTGAGCAGCCAGATACAGGCTATCTATTTGCCGGGTGCTGGAACTCTTCTCTCTAACTCAAACCCAGAATCAGAGATGGCTTCACCTCTGCATCAAGCCGATCAAGAACTATTCACTTCAGTGAAAATCACAAACATTTTGTTGAGTTCCCTCTCAGGTTTTTTTTGTTTCTGAAGCTGAATTAAGCTGACTCTGTTGCCATGTTTAATACACGACACGGCGAGTATACGGTATTTCCCGGCTGAATTTTTCGAGGCAGTCATCGTGACAACAAGAACCAACTTTCATCAATATCAGTTGAAAACAACGATGCGGTGTATTTACAAGGACTAAACGCCACTTGGAGATTGCTTTACACACCAGCCTCAGGCTTGCGAATGCAAACCAGTGAAGACAGATCATCGATAGCTGTTAAAATAACGGAATCACACCAACGTCAGTTAATGAATGAAATTGAAAGAGCAGTGTTTTAAAGACCTTGTAAACGAGTTTTGAGACGTATGAGTGACACATGGATTGTGACGCCTTGAAAAGTACTTGCAAGTTACGCTGGTTTCGGAGGTAAGCCCATTTTCTGGTAAAGGCGATAAAATAATCTGGCTATCAAGTACATTCATGTCAATGTTGAATGGTGTTTTAGGGAAATAACATGCATGGAAATCCATCCCATTTTAAATATTTAATCTTCTACTACGGCAGGCCTATTTTTCCCGCGTAATAAAAATTTTGGCGCCAAAACAAGTTAAGACATCCAGACAAGGCAAATCAAGACTTATAACTACTCAAAGAAAAAACCTTTTTAAAATTTGCAGCCTTCCCCATGAAAGTTTTATTCGTTTCAGCAGATAGTTGGATTTTTTTTGTAAACAAAGAAATGAGTCGCTGACAGACTCTGGAAAAATTCAGCATTGACGCTTCTTCGCACTCACGACTCACTGCGGTTTCAATACTACTACACGGACTAGTGAAAATGTGCGACTTAAGACTTATTCCTATTTGAGAGGAATTTTTCTTATTTACAAAGATAGCTTCCATTTTCCTGAAGCGCTCATATTTACAGCAGATTCGGAGCGGCTGGTAACAGCCAATTCTCGCACAGTGTTGCGTGACGGCTTTTCGACTAAATTTGCATAGTGCATTCTCGTAGTATATAACACACACTAAAAAAATCACACAGAGAATACACTTCTCTCCCAGACGCGTGTCTTCGGTTTTATTCCGTGTTCTCTTTGAGGTATATTTTTCCAAAGACGATGCAAAGACTCGGCGCGTATACTTGCGCATCCGATGGATCGACAGCGTTTTGTTTTCGCATTTGGCCGCGTGTTTCAAAACCACATGAAAAAGCTTGATATCTATAAATTCCATCTGTCATGTAGGTGTTAGTTTTTGGACTTCATTTAACCATTTTGTTTAACCCGCTGGATTCCCTTTGAAGGAAAAATTTTCGCTTCCGAAGTTTTCTACTTTTGTGTCACCGTGTTGCTGCCTTGACGACCGGCTTTATAACAATGGACTCAGAGCGTCGGCTACTTTCCAAGTGTGAAAGGCTGCTAACGGGATAAGTAAGGCGGACATAACTACAATTATTAATCGTACTATGCACACCGTCTCAGAATTTTGAGAAGAGCGGATATCAGAGAGTCGACCGTTAGCTTAAATCCTGAAACTTCGTGTCTAGGTGTCGGCCAAGTTTGTTTTCAACATGATCGGCAACATACGATTATTAACCACGTTTGCTTGTTAGACGCGATTAATAATCGCGCGTTCCAAGATTATTAACCGTAGAATCTTCCACACACGATTAATAATCGTGAATTTTACGATTATTAACTGTAAAGTACACGATTATTAATCGCAGAACACGTTAGCTCCAGTAAACGTCGAGCAACCGATTTATGAAATTACGCCTGTGCATGTATTTACAAGTCACTTAACTTTTGTCATTCGTGAATGAAAACAAATTCGCAAACACTACTAGTATTATCTTATGAACTGGTGCATTCTAGGGTCTATTAAAGTGTGTAGATAAAACAGCTTTCGTAGTGCCTGATATTTTCCCTCTGGTTTCATGATGCACGACGTGCACTATTGTTGATTTCTCACTGTGATTTTTTCCAACATTTTGACTGCATGAAAACTTAAATAAGACGTAAAGATTTTATCAGTTACAACACGATATCGTTTTCAAATCACTTGTTTTCCACAATACACTTAGTATTGCAACGTATTCACGACCGAATCTTTCGACTAAAAGACAAGCAATTAAGTTTTCAATTTTTCAAGTTCGCATCACGGTGTTAGGATCAAACTATAAGATTCATTCATTTTTGAAATGGATTAAAATAAGGGCATATAGCCACTGTGTTAAATAAATCAATTATCTTTTTCCGTGGTTGTTTGTAAAATATTTGACTAGACGGCCTCGTTCAGCTAATTATCGTTCTCAAAGTTTTACAAACGTTTCACATCATCGCTCGCGCTGGTGAGTTTGTTGTTAATCGAAGTTCTCGCGTTGGCGTTCGTCGAAGAGTTAAAACCGAGGAAAATATCATTCGCGAACTGACAAACCCCATAAAAACAAAAATCAAGAGAAATTTAACCACCTCAAGGGTTCATTTGTGTAATATCTATATCAAAGCCAGCCCCGGCGAGAGTAGCGCTTAACTTTGAAAAATTTCTCGTCGGTCAAATCAAATCTGTCTTCAACTGTTTGTTGTGACCGAGATCGGTAACATACGATTATTAACCGTGTTTGTCTATCAGATGCGATTAATAATCGCGCGTTCTACAATTATTAATCGTATAATCTCCCAAACACGATTAATAATCGTGAATTTTACGATTATTAACTGTAAAGTACACGATTATTAATCGCAGAACACGTTAGCTCCAGTAAACCTCGTGCAACCGATTTATGCAATTTTACGCCTGTGTTTACAAGTCGCTTAACTTTTGTCATTCGTAAATGAAAACAAATTCGCAAACACTGTTACCTTATGAACTGGTGCATTTTAGGGTTTAAGTGTGTAGATAAAACTGCTTTCGTAGTGCCTGATATTTTCCCTCTGGTTTCTTGATGTACGACGTGCACCATTGTTGATTTCTCACTTTGTGATTTTTTCCCCACATTTTGACTGTATGAAAACTTTAATAAGACTTAGAGATTTTATCACTTACAACACGATATCGTTTTCAAATCACTTGTTTTCCAGAATACGCTTACTATTGCAGCGTATTCACGACCGAATCTTTCGACTAAAAGACAAGCAATTAAGTTTTCAAATTTTCAAGTTCGCATCTTGTCAATTTCACGGTGTTAGGATCAAACTATAAGATTCATTTGGGAGTTTTGAAATGGATTAAAATAAGGGCGTTTAGCCACTGTGTTAAATAAATCAATTCTCTTTTTCCGTGGTTGATTGCAAAAGATTTGATTAGACGGCCTCGTTGACCTAATTATCGTTGTCAAAGTTTTATTTCACATCATCGCTCGCGCTGGTGAGTTTGTTGTTAATCCGGCCAACTTCTCGCGTTGGCGTTCGCCGAAGAGTGAAAACCGAGTAAAATATCATTCGCGAACTGACTAACCCCATAAAAACAAAAATCAAGAGAAATTTAACCACCTCAAGGGTTCATTTGTGTAATATTTATATCAAAGCCAGCCCCGGCGAGAGTAGTGCTTAACTTTGAAAAATTTCTCGTAATGGCGGCCGGTCAAATCAAATCTGTCTTCACTGTTTGTTGTGACCGAGATCGGTAACATACGATTATTAACCGTGTTTGCCTGTCAGATGCGATTAATAATCGCGCGTTCTACGATTATTAATCGTATAATCTTCCAAACACGATTAATAATCGTGAATTTTACGATTATTAACCGTAAAGTACACGATTATTAATCGCAGAACACGTTCTTCACGATTAATAGTCGTAAAGTATCGCCAAACCAGATTAATAACCATAAAAAGCGTATGTTTAGGTTAATAACCGTGTAATTTTTACTCCAGAATTAAAAAAACACTCCAGAATTAGATAGACCCCTGTTTATGGTTTTTTCCCCCAAAAAGTTTGTTTGCAAGAACCAAGGGTTGGAATAAAGCAGAAATTTAATTAAGCAAATTTAATCTATAACTTTTTCATTCAAAATTCTAAAACTGCTGCTTAGGCCAATAGTGTGGAAAGTGTACCATCATAACTAAGGTTGTTGTGATTTGATAGTTTTTTGAGAACTTGTATGAAATCATTGAATCAAGTTGACATTCATAAATCAGTTTCAGTTGAAGAGAACTGAAATTGATAAAACACTATGTAGATTACATAAGCACTTACTGAACTGTCATCACCTTATTTAATATTACAACGTCTAGCTAATCACTACACTTGATCTGCACAGGTCTATAGAATTTACAGAACTCAGCTAAGTGGTCACCGACACTGGCAGTTAGAATTCTAAAAAACAGTTCTTGTTTTAAATATGCCATTTTATGAACCTGTGAATTATTCACAAAGTAAAGTCTAAATCGGATCGTTCACACTTAATTCACAGGCCTCACTGGCACTGCTGTTAGCAAAGGTATTTAAAAGACATAATGTAATGCAAATCAACAAATCAGTGATGGCCCAGTTCCCAGCACAACATGATTATGTCAAAATGTGCAGTTTATGAAATGCCAGTAGCTAGAATATAATGTGATTCATGTTTGGGGGAAAAGCAGGCTCATGATTGGTAACTGGGACCCCCTCTTTACAACCTACTGGTAATTCTTCTCTGCCTTACAGATGATCACAGTAGGTTGAGCAGAGGCAAGGTTATAAAACTAATAATAGCTGGGGAACAGACATCTCTTTGTTACCATAGATAATAATATTATTATTGTGAGCCTTGCAGGCATATATATGGATAATGTGCAAAAATAAAACACCACTTAAATGTCACCTAATCTGACATGACATGAGGAGACAACAAAAGAAATTGCTGTCTGTACATGATCTTTGCACAAGACTGTCAAGGTCAGGACACACTAGGGACATGTAGAAAGGGCATGAAGTGAGGACAAGCCCTGGCATAAGATAAAGGACGCTCATGGGATAATGTGGATAATAAAGAAATATCATGCATTTTCGTTGGTTCACTTCTATTTTGCACCAGGGACTGTAGACAGTTTGTAAGAACAGTGCACATGATACAACATGAAAACTTTGGATCCCAGCTTCATGAGGTACTAATTAAAACCACGTGAATTTCATGCAGCCTGTAGTGGGGAAAAATTTTTGTTCTAAAAGTCATAAAAAAATGGAGACGTCACACGAGGGGATCTGTCCCTGCAACATATCCTACACGCACAACACGTCCTCTAGTGTGTTCTGACCTTTACCAACCTTTGCCATACACTGACTGACTAAAAATCACATTGCTAAAAGATGCTTTATAATATTATTATAAATTCTCAAATTAATGTAGCAAATCTCATTGTCTTCAGTTAGCCGTGGAGGAATTTAATTCGCAGTAGATGAAACTCAAAGTAGCCACTGATAATTCAAATGTTTTCAAACAGTACACAAAACTTAAACCACAACTGACCATCACCAATCGGGGCTAGATTGCAGAACACACCGCCCACTTAAGGTGGCTCCATATACAGTTATTGGCGTGCAGCGACTGGGTACTGACATGGTGCAAGCGCGCAGTTTTCTGACTGATACATGAATTTTCATTATGCTGGCGCACGAAACTTGGCCAGTTTTAGGCTGAAAACTATGAGCAATCACTCTGTAAATCATATGACCCTGAAGATCCTCGCTCATTTAAGTCTATCTGCACAAGTTGCAACAAAGCCCATAATCTGACAAGAAACATTGATTGTTGCTACTAACTACTCATTAATTCAATCACAATTTTTATTTTTATTTTATGTGTTGCGGGCCCGCAGTAATTGGTATAAGTTGTTGTGGAGTCCCTACCTGTATTGTATCATTTACATTTTTTATTTTGTTTATGTATATCTATATTAAGTTGGCGAAGCTAATAAATGCTATTTTAATGAGTTTTCCAAGGTGAATTTATCTGAAAATTGGCACAATGTTAGGATTTAGCGGGCATTTGTACTTCAAAAAAATCTTAGGGAGAATTATACATGGACAACTGCAATAAATGGTAAAAACTAACATTGCAAAAATTGGTCAAATGTATGTAGAGAATTTGTTTTGACTTTACGAGGAGATACTTTGGAGTTTCTCTCTTCATTACACAAAAAATAGCGAAATTTTACCGCATGAAATTTGGACAAACCCGTTTTGAAACTAGTTAGAAGTGAAGGAATCAACAGATGTATCATCTGGTGGTTGCCATGGAAACAGGGTTTACTAGCCTCATGGTGCTTTTAGCAAAGCATAAGGACTTAGGTACCTGAAACTATGTTTGAACCCAGACATCTTCACAGGGCTGAAAGAACCAGAATATCAAGAAAAATATATATCACTACCAGCTAAAAATGAAGAAATGTTATAGAGCCACCTTAATATGGGTTAATACACTTCTCCTCCAGTCCACTCCTCCAGTCGGGACTGAGAGACCACAAGTTCTACTAGCTTAGACTGATCAACTGCGGGACTGTGGGAGCAGTAGATTTGCGCCCTTCAAAATTGGCCGGGTATTCTGCAATCGCTCCAAACTATCCTAAACAACGGCTTTCATGAGTAAAAAAAAAACATGCCTTAATTTCAAATATGGTAAAAAACCGTCACCACAGGGGCTTCGACAAAACACTGATCCCCTTACTGATCCCCCTACTGATCCCTATAAAATTCACTGGAAAAATTAAAAAAACAAAATAAAAAATGATTCGAGGCTGAATCAAGTTCAATGATAAATTCTGGCTCACCTCAGTGGGCGGAAACTTGGTCCGACGGAGCACCTACTTTCTGACTCGTTTCACAGTCATTACAAGTACCCCAGTTCTCTTCTACAATAAGCAAAATAAATTGAAGTATCATCAAGTATCTTATCCGTCTGCGAAAAGCTACGACAACGGCAACAACGAAGACAGAAAGAAACGAAAGCAGTTGGAAGGTGAACACCAGCGTCATAACAAACCGGAGGTCGATCCAATCAACATCCGGTTGCACTGTCGCTCCGTGTATGTTTATCGTCGAACAGTTTTCATTTCTTTCCGTCTTCGCTGTTGCCGTTGTCGTGGCTTTTCGCAGACACGCACGGATAACATATACTTGATGATGCTTCAATTGATTTTGAGCTTGTTTATCGTAGAAGAGAACTGGGGTACTTGTAATGACGGTGAAACGAGTTAGAAAGTAGGTCCTCCGTCGGACTTAGTTTCCGCCATCTTTGAACTCTGAGGTAAGCCAGAATTTATCCTTGACCTTATTCAGCCTCAAATCATTTTTTTATTTTGTTGTGTTTTACTTTTTCCAGTAAATTTTATAGGGGATCAGTAGGGGGATCAGCGTTTTGTCGAAGCCCTCACCACAGGAGTAGATCTGGGTTCAGCACTAACGTAAAAAAATACAATCTCTCTCAGCGTTCTTGGGTTTCTATCTTGCGAAGTGAAAACGCAAGAACAAAAACTAATGACTCACAATTCTTACCTGATGTAAGGCAATATAAAAGAAACGTGCTTGCTTCTGCATAGCCTGCGTTGCAGCCGGAATTGTAAGAACGAAAGGCATTTAAAATTTTCACGTTGTGATGGCCCGTTGTGATTGGCTGGGTCAAAGATGACTTGTCACGGTAACTATGGCAGTTCTTACGTCACTGCACGTCACGGCACTCATGGAATGTGAGTTGAGGGACAGTTCTTACACGAGGCGAAGGCGAACTGGTTAGTGGGCGGAAAAAGGTGCTACTGAGATTGAGGTTAGCATGTCATTGTTGTTTCTCTTACTATCATTAATGATTATAGTATTTTAAAGAACAACTTTCGGCACTTGAATGTCTTATTTAGTGTTTGATCGAACACATGTCACACAAGCAACTCTTGAGAAAATCCCGCAGATGCACATGAATAAATAAGACTTAAGAACTTATTTAATAATAGCGTAGAACATTACTGAGCTGTTGTCACCGCCGAAAAAAATGATGTGTTTTCTGTGAGTTTGATGTTGAATTTGCCTACAAGCCTTCCGATGTATAAACGAGTTCTGCTTTCAACCTTTCTAAAAATGGCTGCTATTAAAAGCTTTGGCGGGAAATTGAAGTGAAATTGAACACTTCAAAGGAATGACACTAATATCAATAAAAAAATGTTTGGTCGATGCCCTGTTTTCACCAAATGGGTTTTTTCTTACCGAGTTTTTGTGACTCGACTTCAGTTATCCCACTGAATTCGCTAGAGAGTGTCTTTGTAGGCTTTCTACACGCGCTTCATATCAAAGAGAAATGCGCAAAGATAAAAGCGTGCAAAAATTTTGTATGATGGTCTTCCGAATTTCAATCTTGTAATGTTAGTCTTGTTCCAAAGAAGTCATTCAACAAAGTTTCTCACACATTGTTTAAAATTTTCAGCTCCTTGACTGTTGGTTTGCACAAATTCTTTCACGTCTTCATGCCAGTGCGGTACCTATTCACGGTTTCTGACGCCCTCTTGGTTGGGGGAGTCAACACTACCAAAATTATAGTAGATGTATGGGATTTTAACCGACTTAGAGCCTCTGTAACTCCGCTGGAGATTGATGTACTTTCAAAATTTTAAAGTTTTCTTTGATATCTCAGTTACATCATTCATCTGATTGAAAATGAGACCATTAAAAGACTTTATGAGGTCTGTAAACTGGTATGATAGAAATCTTCTCATGTCTCTTATAATTATTTTAGCTGTGTTTGTCCCCCAGCCAAGATGGCGTCAGAAACTGCAAAAAATTATATTGCATCAGTTGAGATGATTGGGTTTTCCTGGTTACTCTCTGACTTTGCCATGCATGCCTGAGCATGCAGTAGACTTACCAAAACTCACCACAACCACATATTTAGACAGCTAATGCAAGTGCATGAAAATAAGTGGTGTGAAAGATTTTGTCTGGTAATTTTTCTTCCTGTGTTCATTGAGTATTTTTGAGCTAGTAAAAAAAAGCTCATAAGCGGTGAAAAATACACAAAAGTGCAGTGGTTGAAATTAGCTATAAATAGCTTGCAACAGCTTCCACTTGTCAACTGCGTCACACAGTGAAAATAACAAATCGATTTTCCTTGCTTTTTGGGTCGTACGTCCTTGCGAGTTACAGTGTATGAGCTCCCTTTGACCTTAATTTGATTTTTCTCTTGGAGATCACAGGAACTCTACAAGTATGGTGATAGCTTCAATAACAACCGACATAAAACCAATTGATATGCATGTGAGCAAGTTTGCAAATTGAGTGTCATCATAAATCATCCAACTTGTCAATAGAAACTTTAAATTTTGTTTTGGTTCAAGTGGAATCGCTTTGAAATATCATTCTTAGATTAGCGAATTTTGGGGGATGCACTTGAAATTTTGCATGGCTCTCCAAATCTGTTCGAAATCTTGGTCAAAAAATCATGAAACTTTGCACAAAATATCAGCGTTTTTTCATTTGAACAATCCCTGGAATTCAGAGAGATTTGTTTGCATTCCGTATTCTGTAGCTTTATTTTGACACATTCCATCAGGCACCAATCCTTTATTATAAATTACTGTGCTAGCTTTTGTCAACATCTTATAGTGCTACTAATTTTGCAGTCATTTTACAAACGCTCTCCCCCCTCCTCCACCAGCACCAACTAGAAGCCCTCCCAAAATCTGTTTAAGAGCTAAAAAACAACCTAGCAGGGATCAGGGCAACATCCAACATTCCTGGGCAACCTGATCGAGTCTTGGCTCAGGTTTCCCAGCATTTTGGATTGGGACAATTTGGAAATAATTTTAATTTTGAGCACTGAAGTGGTTTTAAGTTGGTGAGAAAACTTTTCAGTTTTAGTGTGGATCTCTGTCCAGGGCTTTGCACAGTGTAATTTTAATTTGGGAAATCTGCTACAAGGTTGGTTCATGAAACAGGTGAAGAAATTGTACTCCATTTGTATTTAATAATTAAGTACAAATACATTTTTGTCTTTTTCAGAGGGTATTCATGGATACCATCAGACCTTTAAGAAAGGCAAAAGTAAGTTAATAATGCTGTTACATGTATGTCTGTTTAGTGGTCAACCTATTGTAACACTGCTGATATACATGTATGGTCATTGTGTTCTTGATATCTGTTTTGGACAGATATTCTGTAATGTACTTAACAGGTAGCACAGGGTAAGATTTTGTACCAAGCCATTACATCTCTTTTTTTTTTTTAATAGAAGTCATATCCATTGGATAAACTGTGATTTGTTATAACTATGTTAGTTAATGAAACAGTCTTCCTGATGAATCTGGCAGAATATCCCCTAATTTAATACCGCCTTGTTGTCTGTGCAACTTTGCGCGATGTTGTATGATGAAAAGTGAGCTGGCGTCGTGAAGAACTTCATTTCCTTTGTTAATGATTCCTCTAGCACATTAATAGTGCTAAAAGTATTAGTGTGACAGAAACTATTGCATCACACAAAGGCCTTATCTTGTTACAGAGAATACATGTACTTGTACAGGCTCAGTAATATTCTCTTTATTTTGAACATGAGGTTGATTAAAATTCAAAAGGACAATTCGCTACTTCCAGTCTGTTTGTAACAGGATAGTTCAACACACTGAGTTTAATTTTGAGTTGTCATGAGTTGTGTACAAGTAATGCTCACATAAATGACCTGCAAGATCATCCTGCATCCTTCAACGTGAGGGAGTTGACCCATTGCTGTCCCTCAAGGCTTTAGTGAATGAGATCGATTTGCCAATAATGGTTTGATCTTTTTCAGTCACATCTAACCAGTATATTTGAAAACCTGTTAAGAGTCTAAAAGCTTTGCAGGATTCCTGTTGTCGACTGAGAATTAGTAAGTAAAAAATAAATTGTGCATTTGACAAAAAATCTATCAAATCTATATCATTGACAGCGAAAAGAAGCAAAAACTCCCTTGGAGGATGCTGCCAATTTCCTTAACCAAGATAAAGAAGGGCTGGAAGCAAGATTCATTGATAGTGTTATAGGTATGACTCTCATACCATGTTAGCTGTTGTAAATGTGGATAGGTCTGAAACTAACTTAAATCAGGTAAAAAAGTTTTGGGTGATTTCTGCATATTCACTCTTTTTCCAACCAAAGATAAAGCATTTCTGAACACTGGGTTAAAATGATGTGTGTTCAAGGAGGCTCAATAGTTTTGAATGTACTACAGATTTAAAATGTGTGGTTCCAGAAAATATCTATATACCCCCACAATGGAGGGACTTGGAAATTCCAGTGGGGTGGGGTGGGGGTCAAAGGCCTTGGAAATTCCAGAGAGGAAGAGGGGTGAGTAGTTAGATTGGTTTCCAACTTACATTTCATGATTGATTTCTACATTCTGACAAATGAATAATCACCTTCATGTTGAAAATTGCACCAACTTTGGAGATCTTTCTCAAAAATGTTGCTTAGTTTTATTAACTGTACTCTTTACAGAAATCCCTGTTACATTAAAGACATGTTTCCCTTCTCCAAAAAGCCTTTGGAAGCGAAGTAGCCCGAACTGAGACAATGAAGCATTGCGTTGTGTGACTCAATTATTCTAAAACTGTTGTTTGTGAAACTTTCTTGCGTACAAAAATAATTATTGTTCACTGGCAACAATATTTTTGTTTCAAAAAAATGAGGTCATTGAATATTCAGCTGATGGAAGCAAGTCGTTCATAATTTACGTCGCCATTTAGCCATTCAACTGAAATTTTCCAAAGCCTTTCGGCTTCTGTCGTTCGAAAATTTTCTTCAGCCATTTCACCTCATCCATTCAAAATTTTCTTTTAGCCTTTCATGCATTCACAATTTTTCTGAAGCCGTTCAGCCTTCCATGCTATACATTTTAAATGGCTTGTCTATCTGTTTATCATCCATTCACATGACGTGTATGTGAGTGGATACCGTAAGGAACATTTTCGCGTGAGAGGTCACTAATATTTTACCCCTTTTTGTACTGAATGTCCAGGTTGTGAGTGTAATTAGTGCTCTTGCTTTGCATTGTGCATCACAGGTGATGTCCTTATTTTTAAATTGCTGGGATGCTAGCACACAGAAAGCGTGTCTACAAAGCAAAGACTGCTATTGCTTACATTTCTTTTGTCACATTCCACTACACTTATTGTAATGAAAAATTATTGTTCTATTTAAAGAGAAAGTTCTCTTTCTTCTAACATTGAGCACTGCAAAGGTACACTCTTCATATTCAACTGTTTACTTCAACTGTTTACTTTTCAATTTAAATGGATAGGGAGAGGAGTTTTTACAACAAGACCATTCCATAAAGGGGAGTTCCTGTTAGTGTATCGTGGAAAGCTACTAACAAAGGTTGAAGGAGAAAAAAGAGAAGAACAGTATCCCCAAGAGGTTAATTTCCTCTTCTTCTTTGAGCATAAAGGGAAACAGTATTGGTGAGTGACATTGGTGTTTTCTTGCTTGCCATTTTTGAGTGGTAAAGTTGATTCTATGCTTGTTGGTATAGAAAATTAGAGAACTATAAGTATTCTGTGAATTCATTTGCACAGAGAAGTTAATTTCAAGTTTATTGTAGGATGAATTACTGTTAATGAACCTTGAGATATGGCCAAAGCTGTACATCAGGGGGGTAATTCTACCCGCTTGTAACAGGCTGACTACCCACGTGGGGAGCATGCCCCCTGACTCCCTAGTAAGGAAGGCCCTTTGGGCCTTCCAAAAACTTACCCGCCTGATATTGAAAACTACCCACTTGTGCCTAAAATTAATGAAACCCCTGTGTACGTCAACGTTTTGCAGTACTAACAAAGCACCTTCTTGTTCTATTGTCACGCAATGTGCAAACATTACAAAGAGCTCCTGTATCATCGTTCGTACAATCTTGAAAAGGTCTTGAATTTTAGTAGTCGTCTTGAAAAGTCCTTGAATCCGGTTAAGGTCCTTGAAAAGTACTTGATTTCTTTATTAGGTCTTGAAAAGTCCTTGAAATTTAGTAATTTGTTTATGCCCTATCACTTTCCTGAAAAATTAAATGATTTTGCTGGGAAAATTTGTGCACTGACGACTAATAACTGGCGATAACAATGGGACAAATGGTTGGTATAACGTATTTGAGTGTACATGATGTAAAAATTGATCTTTGCCTCAGTTTCATGTATGTCTCAACAGGCCTTTAATGTGGGGTTGTCCACCACATGTGTTTGTTTTCAGGGGCTTTGTGATTGTGATTGATGATGTGTTGCGTTTTTTAAGCAAGCTATTGTTGGCTTTCCCTTCGTTCAGGGGCACCCAACGACAAAATTCAGCAGATATCTGTTCGGGGGAGGTAATTCGCCTTGGGTTTTTGGTGTCGATTAAAGAGTTCCACTCAGATTTTCGTAACTAAAACATGGCCTAAAAGATTTGCAATTGGGAAATCATAGCCCCTAAGGTTTTAGGAAATTTCGTAATATTGCTGTTTTTGACAGTCAAAAATGTCAATTAGCATTATTTTTCAGAAAGAGAATAGTTCCCTAGAAAGTTCATGGAAAGTTCATTTCAGGTTGCATTTTCTCAAAGGAAGATTTTGTTCCCTAACCTTTTCGGGCAATTAAAATTTCAGCTAGGGAATCCGAAAGATGAACTTCTTGTAGCTAATGAAAGTTACATCACTTAAAACAGACTTCAAACACCATGAGGGACGTAAAAATAGCTTTCTACAGCTTCTGGTTGATTTGGCTCGTTGGGTGCCCCTATTCGTTTGCAAATTAAATGAGTGAGGGACAAATGTGTATTTAATCATAAATGGTTAAGTGATGCAAAGTTTAGCTGGGTGAAAGAATTCAAAGGCAACAAACACAAGGCCATGTGTTGCGTTTGTAACATTTAGTGATAGACATAGAAATCATGGGAGAAAGCTCCTTGAAGTCTCACATGAAAGGCGAGAAACACAAAAGGAATGCTGGTGCATCTTCAACTTCCGCTCAGTCTGTGCTGATGACTACATTTTTACATAAAGAACGTAGTTCAAGTTGTGATCAAAGGTCAGAATCTGGTGCTAGTTGTGCAGAAGCGAATAATGATGAATTTTCTGTATCTGTTTTTCAAAATTTATTTCTGTACCTCAGACATAAGTGTAAGTAAAATAGCCAGTGATTGATCATTTTACAAAATGTTGTTACAGAGACTAACATCGTCAACCAAGGCTGAACTATTTAAAAACCGGAATAGGTTATGAATAAATTGAGTGTTTTAGGTGTAAAAAAGGGGACGAAAAAGGTCGATTTATTGAATAAACCTTGGTCCTTGAAAACTAGTTTTGTCCTTGAAAAGTCCTTGAAAAGTCCTTGAATTTTGTTTGCCCAAAGTTGTACGAACCATGTGTATTATAAAGTAACCGGAGATATCTAGATCTAGCTAAAGCACAAAGTAGAACAAGGAACAATAATTACCTGTTTTTGACTACAATGTATCCTTGTTTCTGAGCAAAAGTCCAGTGTAACTTTTTTGCATATACAGTACCGCCCAAAAGTAAGTTGCCATCCTCATGCGTCACGCAAATCGCGTTGCGCGCTACGCGCTACGCAAATTGCGTCGTGTGCGATGTTGTAGAAACTGTAAGTAAATTGGCTTGAAGCTCTCACACGATTTAAGATGCCCATTGTAAAGTAACAATAGCCAATTTCAGTAGTCGATTTCCAATATGTTCGCAAATGGCCGCTAAGAAGAAATGAATATGTGTGATTGATTGATCGCTGGAGAAAGGCAGCGCGTGCTAAGCTTTGAAATTTTGTGTCAAACTGTTTTTGTGGCGAAACTTGGCTAGGTTGAGATCGACATGATTAGAGGTGAATCTCAAATTCTACATGATCAGATCGAGCGGTGAGATAAGCTTATCGTTCTCTTCATCGATCAATCAACTAAAGTACGCTCCGCACATGCAAGGCTTCTGAACTACCGTACTCTTCAGCAAATCTTTTTACGTGGACACACTCTCCTGGAACACAACCTTACAAAGATATGCCCAGGAAAATGTTTTTCGGTCTTGCAAACTAGAAAATATATGATTTGAGTGCTGGCGTGTCGAATTAACATTTCACATATGCTTAAGTCTTAATTAACGACTCAAACTTCATCAGCCAGATGAACTTCCAGTTTCTACATGATAAGATTATTTGTTCAAAAAGAAGGAAATGAAATAAAGTCCATTCTGCTTTGGGTTTTCCATGGCATCTCAAGCGAGTAATGATTAACGAGTGTTCTGCCATGTTTTTTGAGTGGAAGGTTTCAGATTACACAGCCAGTAGTTTTTGCAGTTTTATGCAAATTTTAGCCTGCATCGCTATGTAAACTGAAAGCAAAATACAGCATGCAGTCGCCAATGGCCATTTGCTTGTAACGAACTAGTACTTAATTTTCCTAACGAATTCAGAAAACACGACCATATAGCGTATTGACGACAGAACCGATAAAAGTTGTCATTTCAGCACTAGCGGGAGCAAGGAACACCCGAGGAACAGTAACCATTCGCAATCGATCTTCATTGGTTTGTTTACCAGAGGACTGCACCATTTCAATTCGTGATGAACACCATGATGCTGTCTGTATTTGCATAGAAGGGAACGACATGTATTCGATTGAAACAATAGCTGCATTCATAAAGCGCTACGCGAAATTAATTGATTTCGCATTGTAAAATCATCCGAAATGTATGCCAAAAATTTTCGCTTCAGTGAGTCTCACGCTATGCGAATCGTGTAGCGTGTGATGTGAATCGCGTCGCGCAGGAAACGCAATGTGACTGGCAACTTACTTTTGGGCGGTACTGTATGCTTATCACACAAAGATCTCATTTACCATATCATATATTCAGCATGCTTACCAGGGATGTCAATAAGGGCCGTAACCTGAACACCTGTTACAGCTGAGCTGACTCGATGATACGGGTGAAGATGTTCATTGTTGCAGGTACAGAGTGAAATGAATAAAAAAAGGAATACCTGTTGAAATAAATATAATTGTTTCATTGTGTCTTGCCTCCTTGTTTCGTATCTATATCTAGATTGCAAAATCAAAAGATAATTCATACCTTAAATCCCTTTCGAATCGACCAAGTTACTGGAGGCCATTTACAAACCCCCACCATTTTGAAAGTGGAGATGGCCCTGGGGCGAGGTTGTGTGCAGCTCCTACCTTTTGTGAAAATTCAGCTGACCTATGTTTGTTGTCTTGAAGTTTGGCATGAATTTCCAGTGTGTAATTAATTATCGTGTACCCATGAGCAAAAGAATGCCCTCTTCAAGCCAGCCTGGAACCAATTGATTTTTCTATAAATCACGATAAACTGAAAGCCAGGTAGATGAAGGTGAGAAAACAACCGATAAATGTGAACGACAAACACCAGTGATCTGTCCACAAGTGATTCAGTAGCACGTGTCAATGAAGGTGATAAAACAGCTGGTACCTGCCATCGACAAACAGGGGGAGGGGGAGGGCTTTGCAGTTACGGGCCCACAGTAACTGACACAAGCTGTTGTAGTGTCCCTGCCAGGTCTCTGGCCAGGTCTCTAGCGAAGCTAATAATTAAAATTATCTTTTCATGCATTAGAATCCAGGAAAACACTATTCCAGGGGTCTCTTTTCCAAAACTTTTCTGGGGAGCATGCCCCTAGACCCACCTAGAGCCTTTGCTACATGGCCGCTGGCCACGTAAAGAAATGCTACGGGTGACACCTTTAATGAAACTTATTGACATCCCTGTTTACATGCTGCCCTAAATGCCATGTACCGCTTTTCCCAAGCCAATTCTCTCAGGGCTTTGGTTCATTTTCAAGCAAAAGTTTTCCTCCTGCCCTAGATCCCTTGTGATTGGAACCTTTGTCTTGCTCTTAAATCCACACTACCTTGTACCTATAGGTACATTTTTTGTGGATTAAGAGGTGTTTGTATTGATATATACTAATAATTATTATTTATTAGTAGTACCTACATTATTATAGGAAATTAACACTTGTGTTAATTAAGGTATTTGAAATTGACGCAACTTAAATCAACACAAATTGAAGGAGAAATTACTTCCCAATAAAGAAAATAGACGCGAAAAAGGTAAAAATTCAAAATGAGGGAAATTAACGTGATCTGACCTACACTAAGAAGCAGAGTGACATGTTTTACTGAACTTGCACCTATAACAAACTTGCTGCCCTGTGAGTAAAATGAACCGACATGTACAATAACAGCAAGGTGGCATCAAAGGTATTCAACCATAACAGGTGTTGCAGGTTATGGCCCTGATTGACAGCTCTGTAAAGATTCGGATGGTGATTAAAAAGATCTTATTTGGTAACAGTAGTATCGGGTAGTCAGTTTTCAGAAATATTTGGTTTGTTCCAACCAATCAATTATCAATAATTATTACAATAATTGGTTAAATTTGCTAATACACAGTCTATTTCCTAAAGCATGAAATTAGTGCTGTTAGTAGATGTCATGTTGGAACCGATGTCATGTAAACAAGGAAAACTAAGAAAGGACCCAGTGAATTAAAGATTGGTTTTGTTTGTTTTATGACGACTGATGTATGTTTCATTGTTTTTTCACTTTCGTTTGATCATTTTACATTTTTGTGTTTATGTGATAAATGTCACACTTTGAATACCTTATGTGTAATAGTAAATAGGGTTTTAGGAACACTCTAAGATTAATAAGGTAAGTTTTTGTTAATTACCAATTCAAGTATATCAATGGTTTTTCCCTAAAACAACAAAATGACACTTGCGGTACTAGGGTACATTCAATAGTCATGTTGGTCATTTTTGCTTTGAATTGCATAAGATTGGCTTGGAAGAAGGACGTAATTAATAGGCACATAGACAGCCGTATTTTTTTGCAAAGTTTGTCCCTGTACTAACAATGTGTATGCTACATGTAAGTTTGAAATTTTAAGAACTTTTATGTGCAATTTAATGAGTGTTTTTAGGGATTTTGTACGCTAAGAATTATGGGTAAATGTACCAGTCTCCATCTTTTTAGTATGGTGGATTGCAACATAATGAAAATTTAAAAAGAAAATTTTAAATTTATTACAACAGACAGCAAACCTCAACTTGTTGCCTTCTAGCATGAGCAAGAAGCTGAAAAAAAATTACTGTAAAACTCTGTTTTCAGTGTTGATGCAACACAGTCAGATGGACTTGGACGATTGGTTAATGATAGTCCTGCACGAAATGCCAATGCTGTCATGCGGAAAGTTACCATCAATGGTCAAGTGCAACTTTGTCTTTTTGCTGCACAAAATATTGAACCTAATACAGAGCTCAGATATGATTATGGTGTTCCAGATGTTCCTTGGCGAAAGAAAGGTGTGTGGCATAAAGTAGCATTTTTTAGCAGTTTGTAGTATTTACAATAAAGAAAGTTGTTGTTGTTATTATTATTATTATTATTATTATTATTATTATTTGACCAACATAAAATTTAGTTATGGGAATTTAAATAACTAAAAGAAAACAAAAAAATTATACTTTATTGAATTGAAGTGCACTTATAGCCCAGTAGCTCCTGATTCAATGTTGAACTGGTAGAAAAACCCCGAAATTTTAATCTTCTAACAGTAAGATTTTTTTATTTTGCTTTCCTGAAAATGTAGAGAGTTGGTTAAGACTTAGAAATCTAAAAGGAGAGATCATATAGCATCTAAGAGAGTAAATCCAGCCAAATTTGTATTGTAAAGTTCACCTGCCACTCGGCTTGATAGGGGCAGTCACTACATGTAGTAGTTATTGTAGTTGTGCCCCTCTCCCTTCCATTTATTAATGTAAATAGATTAAATTATTTTTTTACACAGTTTTCTTAAGAATATAATAAAAGTATTTGTATTCTTATTTTTAATGTTATGTTTTGAAGAAAATAAATGAAATTGAAATAAACTTAATTGAGTCGAAATGCACCTCTCTTATAGCCCACGACTGAATTTATAGGTTTTGCTATTATGCTGGCCTTTTTGTTCAACAACCCTGTTTACAGCATGCTAAATGTGCACAACATAACACATGATAACCTTAATAACATATTTTCTGAGAGTGTTTTAATGGATTATTTTGATCCAAAATTTGGAGTGTTAATGTTGAACAATGATGATCAATGAATCAAATACTTTAAACAACTTGAAAGGATATCACCCAAGAAAATGTAACAAAGAAATGTTTTTCTCCAGTGATTCATCTGCAGTCGTTTTTAGGTGAGGCTTATAACCCATTGACAGCCAAAACTGACTGCAATTTCCTATGTGGTTGCATTAAGCCCCTGCCTCTCCCAGAAAATCTTGGTCCCTGGTCCCTTAATGTTGTAATTAGTTGTTGTCCACAGGAAAAATAAGCTGTGCATATTCTTTAAAAGGTTTTACTGGGGACCTACATATAGAAAGAACAATTTTTGTCACCCTCACAGACAATCAGATTTCATTTCAAAATGGCTGTCATTTCTTTTGTGTGTGCAGAGAAGCACACCTTTTAATATTGTAAATTGAAAGAAGAAATCTCAAGGGACACCCAACAGGTCAAACTGTGTAAATTATTCGGAGAGTTCAAAGCAAGCAAATCATTCTTCCAGGACACAACCATTGTTGTTTCAAAGCAAAGAGTAATGTCCTATCTGAAAACATAACTCAAGTTGAAGATATTGCAGGAAATGTTCAGCTACTTATGGAAATCCATGGTAAAGTAAATTGTGTTTGATTTGTGAATTTGTACTGAAATATTTGTTTAATTGACCAATTCTTCCTTTTGTTTGGAAAATTTCTGAAAACTTCACCAGTTTAGGTCAGTAAATTCCCCTCAGAATGGCTGGCATCTGGAAGAGTATTGCTTGGGTGTCACTTTCCTTGAAGTGAAAATTAAGCGCGTTTGGTTTTCAGATATCAACAAGGCGCTATCGTAATAATTAAAAGCTTGTCGTCTTTTTGTCTTTGTATCTTCAATCATGAAATTTCGTAAATGAGCAATCTGGGGTAAATAAACCAAAACAGAAATGTAGCTAAGGAAAAACTATGTAGGATTGCTAACAAAACCCAGTCGGTTCTTTTGGACTGTACATCTTTGAAATTAGACCAGGTCCTTATGTTCTGTTGAAATTTCAGCTAGTGATGAGCTCTTTTTCAGCTGGTCAAATTTGTCAGCAGCCAGCTCTTATCAACAACCCTAAATTTGTTAAAATTTTCAAAATTTAGGCTTTCAAGTTTGCTGATGGCCAATTCTTAATTTGCAACCAATGTGTATTGTTTGAAAATTACAAATTTTGACTATTTCAGAGCAAGTGACTAATTGTTTTTTTCAACTCTGCAAGTTGTCTTTTGGTTCTGCACATGGGGTTGTTTATTAGCAACAGCTCATTCAGTGACTGAGGGACTGAGAAATTATGCAGCCATCAATGGATTAAAGTCATGTTGAGTTCTGAGGACTAATAATTAATAAAAACATGGTATTCTGACATAAACTGGTATTAACTGAATAAGGTGACCTTGAGTTTTGAGTTTACTTTTTTGTATGGTTAAGTTATGGTTACCACAGGCTGTCTTTGGCAACAAGTGTAAGATAGAGGCTCGTAGTGAAGAAAAGGAAAACCCAAGGATACTGAGCATGAGAGCTTACCAGAACATCAGTATAAGAAAACTTGATTCCTGGGGAAGGAAATCAGCTAAGGAGTCATTGGAAGTTGGTTAGTCAAGAAGATAAAACACCAATTGGGGTACCAGAGAGAGTGGCTTACACGTTAGAATGCAGGAGTAGTGATTCAGAATTTACAGAAACAAGATGTTGAACTGGATCAGTTGCGTTTGATGCATTGGCTTTATATTGCTGACTCTGAAATGAAGTAACCATGTGCCACAAAATAAATGATGCCAGTTTTGAAAGCAAGAAATGGTGAGTGTTTCACTTCGAAATAGTTTGAGAGAATCAACAGAATGTTAAAGGCTAGGAAGACATCTCGGGTAGCTGGTGAGAGGAGTTATCAGTGACAAGAATGAAAGAATATAGTTAAGGGAAGCAGAAACAAGGATGAGGAGAAAATAATCAGAGCTATGCAGAAAGAGTGCAACATTCTTGTCGATAGGCAGATGAACCAGACATACATGTACTAGTGGCAGGTACTAGACTTACTCAGGCAGTTAAAGCACAATTTTAGAAAGCTGAATCAAGAAGGATGGATCACCAGGAAGAGATTTTGTAATGACTTGTCAGTTTTTCACAACCAACCAAGGTTGAGTGGTAGCCTCTGTCAAGACATCTGGGTGTGGATGAATACAAGTCATACATCCATTATTCCATTCAAGAAATGTTTTTCTTGGCGTGGCACAGATTTCGAGGAAAGTTTTAGATTGTTAAGCGAAAGGTGGTCGGAGCCCGCACAACTTTTAACATATGGTTTTCAGGCTACATGTTGCAATAATCATGTGCTTGAAATGTGACTCTTAGTTAGGTATGTTTTTGACATTGTAGAAACAATCTGTACTTTTGTAGTATTATTAAGTGGATTTCAGCTGATGTAATGCTTATCAACAAACCTTTTCAATTCCAAACACTTCTCTGAGTGAACAAAGAAATGTGTTGGCTTGCTTAACAAAGAATTTGTTGTAGTGTAAATGTTATGAGAGGCCAAGTTTATGCTTCTTGACGGTAAATACGTGTATAACCTCTGTACTGTACTGTACTGAAGGTGTACTATAACCTGAACTGTGTAACTGACAGTGTTGCTACTGCTATATAAACTTATTGGGGACCTGTAAAATCAAGATAATATGTGACAATGCCTTCGCTGCTTCAATTTCTGCTGCACCACCAGAATGTTATGACTAATTATGTAGGATACCAAAATTAGAAGCCTTGTCATCTTTAGAAAGATATAATGGCATTGTTCCTTTTCAGGTAATATTAAACCTGGAATGTAAAAACCTCAGAAAACTACAACCCCAATAAGCAAATTTACATTAGACACAGCCAATTAAAAGACATAAGATTGTCTCCAAATGAGTGAATATCATATTTCAATCTTTTGTGTTTCTAGCTCCCGCTGTGGGTTCTGCATGTCCAGGAGGTAGAAAAGAATCTCCAATTGCCACATCTGGAGGTATGCCTTCTATTCTAAACTGAGCCAGTATTGTATAGTGTTGGCAACAAGACAACTTAGATTGAACAAATAGCCTACATAGTTTTGGGTTTCCAAAAAAGTGGGATCTTGCACTGCCGAACATGAAAGCAAAGAGAAACACGTGCAAGGAATGCGGCTGACTAGAACCAGCACTAAACCTACTGGTGTTTGAACTGTGTGGGGACATGCAGATGTATTTCTTTTACAGGCCTAGTGTATGGTTACTTACAGTAACTCCAACCTTGTCTGAAGGTGTTCTATGTCAACTTATAAAGTGCAAAATTCTGAACATAATTTATTCTGCATGAGTTGATGTTTAAACTTAGTCAGGAGTGAAGGCTTCTGCATGTGTTAACTGGGCTCTTAACAGAGCGTTATTGTTAACCATAACCTGAACTGAAGGGGTTTGTGTACACTGAGTTGAGTCTGTGGATGAATGCATAGAATAGAGGCTTAGCCTCTGCTTTTAGATAAAAGCTGTCATGGGGCCCTATCAGTATATTTTGTTGGCGAGGCCCACTGTATACTTTCTGATAGTAACTTTAAACTGAACTGTGTTACTGACAATGTTGCTAAAAAAATTAAGCGAGGACCTATTAATGTAATAATTTATGTGATGAAGACTTGGATAATTATACCAAGTAAGGGCTTCTGTTGCAACACTATAAGGTTATGACTAAGTTTGTAGGATATCAAAAGTAAAAGCCTTGTCTTCAGATAATACAAACTCTGGAATGTCAAAACCTCGGAAAACTACAACCCCAATAAGTAAAGGTAGGTTGAAGAAACAGCAAATCAAAAACTTGATAAGATTATTGTTGACAACTGAATAATAACAATAATATCTTAATATTTAGTACACAATAATTATTATTGTATTTCACTCTTTTATTCTTGCAGTTCTCACTGTGGTTCAAGGAGATGGAAAAGAATCTCCAATTGCAACATCTCAAGGTATGCCTTATATTCTAAACTGAGCCAGTATTGCATAGTGTTGGCAATCAGACACCTTAGATTGAAAAAATACCCTACGTAGTTTTGGGTTTCCTAAAAGGTGAGAGGCTGCGTAATAGAGCTTGAGTCAGCCAAGAGAAACATGTGCAAACAATGTGGCTAACTAGAATCTGTATTGGACATGTTGGTGTGTGACGTTTGAGGGAACATTAAAATTTTTTTCATGTAATGGCCTAGTCTACAGTATATTTACTTACAGTAATATGTAACTGGGCTGAAGGGGTTACTTTTTGAAACTCACATGGGGACCTGAATATATATTTAAAGCAAACATCCGCTTTGTGCTTTTAAACATCAATAAAATTATTAGAACCTGGTCTGCAGGTGTATGCATGTAAACTTAGTGGTGGTTGGGAAAACCCGAATAAAATGTATGTCAACTGGCCATGAGTTCTTAAGAGAGTATTAATGTTAACCATCATCTGAGCTGAAGGAGTTGCCATGGAAATTTTATTGGGTCTGAGTGTGTATTTTAAAAGTAGAGGCTTATGTTTCCTGGTATGTTTTAAGTTTAGTTTATAAAAGATGCTGGGTTTAATGTAACTGGAGACCAATGACTAGATTAATTTTGTGGTATAGGCTCAGTTTTGTGTTTTCTTCCTGACACTTTTACTGCAACCAGTGGTGTTGGCTTGCTTAACAAAGAATCTGTTGTGGAGTAAACTTGATATGAGAGGCAAAGTTTATACTTTCTGATAATAAGTAATAGCCTCTCCTGAAGGTGTTGCTATGTAAACTTAATGGGGACCGATGGATACATTTCGTTGATGAGGCCCACTGTATACTTTCTGATAGCAACTATAACCTGCACTGTGTTACTGACAGTGTTGCTACATAAACATAGTGGGGACCTGTGAATGTAATAATTTGTGATGAAGACTTGGCTTCACCAAGTGAGTGCTTCTGTTTGTAGCAATACAAGGTTAGGGGAATTATGAAGGATATTAATATGAAAAGCCTTGTCATCTTTAGGAAGAGATACATATAATGGCATTGCTTCTTTTGTGGTAATACTAAATCTGGAATGTCAAAACATCAGAAAACTACAACCCCAAGAAGTGAAAGTATATTAGACACAGCAATTCAAAAAGCACATCCTGTAAGATTATTGTTTACAACTGAGTAATTCTATTTAACGCTTTTGTGCTTGTTGTTCTCGCTGTAGATTGTATACGTTCAGGAAATGGAAAAGGATCTGCAACTGCAAAATCTAAAGGTATGCCTTGTATTCTAATCTAAACTAGAATCGTATAGGTTGCAATAAGAAACCTCAGATTGAACAAATAGCCCTACTTAGTTTTGGGTTTCCTAAAAAGTGAGAGGCCGAACAATAGAGCATGAGAGCGAAGAGAAACATGTGCAAGCAATGTGGCTAACTAGAACCTGTATTGGACGTGTTGGTTTGTGAAGTTTGTGGGGACGTTTGAATGTATTTCATGTAATGGCCTAGTCTACAGTATGGTTACTTACAGTAATATGTAACTGGGCTGAAGGTGTTACTTTTGAACTTAGTAGGGACCTGAATATATTTAAAGGAAACATTCGCTTTGTGCTTTTTAATGTCAATAAATTATTAGAACCTGGTCTGCAGGTGTATGCATGTAACCTTAGTGAGGGGTGGGAACCTCTACATAAAATGTATGTCAACTGGGTTCTTAAGAGAGTGTTAATGTTAACCATCACCTGAACTGAAGGAGTTGGTATTAAATTTTGTATAGTCTGATGGTGTATTTTAAAAGTACAGTGCAGTGCAGAAATAAGCGTCCTACGCACACGCAAAGGGCACGCATGTTTTTTGTGTATACGCGTCTTAAAATGCGCGTGTCGACACGCGTATTTGATGCGCGTGTTTACTTTTGTTATTCAGGCTTATACCTTTGCTTTGTGGTTCATTGTCCCGCAAAACAAAAGACAAGTTACCATCACACAACAAAATTGAATATTTAAAATCCAACCTTAAAACGCTGGAACATTCGACAAAGAGATCAATGTTTTATACTCGATGATTTGCTGTGGAAATCAACTTTTCTTTCTTGATCATCTTCAGTGGATCTTATTTACTTCGCTCGTTACCGCGAAAACGGAAAAAGATGAACCCCGTGAAAAAACAACCGAAGACACTGCGATTACAACTATAATTTAATTGCTGTTTTATTGCCGCAGTGTCTTGTTTTTATTAAATATTCCACTTGCTTCGAGCTTTCACCGCCACTGAATACCGACGAGTTCGACCGGCTTTTTCGATGAACTGCAAGGTCGGAAGTTTGACTGCAAATTATAAACATTGTTGACATGGTTTCGTAACAACACTGCCGTCGCAATTCGCTACATTTATTTTGCAACGGTTCCCAGTTCATAATTTGCGAAACTACGCCATACCAGCCGGCGCTTGTTCTCGCAACACCGTTGTAGAACAATGAGTGTGCGAATTCACCGCATCAACGAACACTGTTCATACATTTTCCTTTCAAAAGAAAGTGAAACTTAACCTGCTCCCTCACTTTATTGACCTCATCGTGCAAAGATGAAAACCAAGAACGTGCGATCCAAATCGGCGGCGTGACCACTTTATAAAAAAAATTGCCACGAGACGACGGGCAGTACGACATTCACAAGCTCAAATTACTGGTTGCCTAGCACGTGACAAAAATTTGCCGATGTGAGCGTGCGTTCGGTTTGATAAAGCAATAATTTCCACAACAGTCGTATTTGACTTTCAATGAAAGTAAATGTGTTTTGATTTTTTAAACTCTTTTGTTCGCAACGAAATGGATTTTGATGCAACACACATTCCAAGGCTGTTTTGTAGCAAGCGAATTGCCTCGTGAGTATGTTGATTCTTGTCTCTTCGTGTCGCTCTACTTTTGAACTCGACTCTAGCTCTAATTCATCCCGATCAGTGAGGTTGAAATGGGAAAAGGCTCGATCATTTATCCTTTACTTTATCAGAAATATCAGTTATCTTTTATTTGTTATTCATTCAAAAATAATGTCTATTGTCGCAGCAGACATTTCGCTAATAATTTATACTCGCGTACCGGTAGTTTGTTGTGACATTGACACACGATTACGGGCGACCAATTCAACCAACGATTTCGCTGTTAATAGCCGTTGCCTAATGGATTAAAAGCCCAATTGAAAATAACAATAAAATAAGAACAATAAAGGAACAATGAGCTAGCTCATAAATACTGATGAGCATCGGTGTATGCGCGCATTTGATGTGCGTGTCAAATACGCAGACGCGTATGCGCAATTTGGGTAGACGCGTGTCACACGCGTATTTTGGGTCGCTTATTTCTGCACTGTAGAGGCTTAGTTTCTGATTTTAGACACTAAAGCTGTCAACAGTACTGAAGGTGTTTGTATGTAAACTTTATAAGGACCTGGGAAATTTTTTATTTTTAAGCTGAATTTATGTTTCCTGGTATGAACTCTAAGTTTAGTTTATAAATGCTTGTGGGTTTAATGTTACTGGAGACCAGTGACTAGATTAATTATGTGGTATAGGCTAAGTTTTGTATTTCTTTGTGACACCATTACTGCAAGGAGTGGTGTTGGCTTCCTTGACAAAGAATCTGTTGTGGAGTAAACTTGATATGAGAGGCAAAGTTTATTCTTTCTCATAGTAAATAGTCTCTACTGAGGGTGTTGCTGTGTAAACTTAATGGGGACCTATAGATACATTTTGTTGACGAGGCCCACTGTATACTTTCTGATAGTAACTATAACCTGCACTGTGTTGCTGACAGTGTTGCTACATGAACATAGTGGGGACCTGTGAATGTAATAATTTATGTGATTAAGACTTGGCTTTACCAACTGAGTGCTTTTGTTGTTGCACTATATGGTTATGAGGAGTTATGAAGGATATCAAAATTAAAAGCCTAGTCATCTTTTATGAAGAGATAGTACATATAATGGCATTGCTTCTTTTGTGGTAATACTAAATCTGGAATGTCAAAACTTCAGAAAACTACAACCCCAAGAAGTGAAAGTATATTAGACACAGCAATTCAAAAAGCACATCCTGTAAGATTATTGTTTACAACTGAGTAATTCTATTTCACGCTTTTGTGCTTGTTGTTCTCGCTGTAGATTGTATACGTTC
This sequence comes from Pachyseris speciosa, assembly GCA_016490735.1. Classification (NCBI taxonomy): domain Eukaryota; kingdom Metazoa; phylum Cnidaria; class Anthozoa; order Scleractinia; family Pachyseridae; genus Pachyseris; species Pachyseris speciosa. The sequence goes on along the minus strand of JAEMWC010000423.1, from coordinate 500,158 downwards.
AGGAGATGGAAAAGGATCTGCAACTGCAAAATCTAAAGGTATGCCTTGTATTCTAATCTGAACTAGAATCGTTTAGTGTTGCAATAAGAAACCTCAGATTGAACAAATAGCCCTACTTAGTTTTGGGTTTCCTAAAAAGTGAGAGGCCGAACAATAGAGCATGAGAGCGAAGAGAAACATGTGCAAGCAATGTGGCTAACTAGAACCTGTATTGGACGTGTTGGTTTGTGAAGTTTGTGGGGACGTTTGAATGTGTTTCATGTAATGGCCTAGTCTACAATATGGTTACTTACAGTAATATGTAACTGGCTGAAGGTGTTACTTTTGAACTTAGTAGGGACCTGAATATATTTAAAGGAAACATTCGCTTTGTGCTTTTTAATGTCAATAAATTATTAGAACCTGGTCTGCAGGTGTATGCATGTAACCTTAGTGAGGGGTGGGAACCTCTACATAAAATGTATGTCAACTGGGTTCTTAAGAGAGTGTTAATGTTAACCATCACCTGAACTGAAGGAGTTGGTATTAAATTTTGTATGGTGTGATGGTGTATTTTAAAAGTAGAGGCTTAGTTTCTGATTTTAGACACTAAAGCTGTCAACAGTACTGAAGGTGTTTGTATGTAAACTTTATAAGGACCTGGGAAATTTTTTATTTTTAAGCTGAATTTATGTTTCCTGGTATGAACTCTAAGTTTAGTTTATAAATGCTTGTGGGTTTAATGTTACTGGAGACCAGTGACTAGATTAATTATGTGGTATAGGCTCAGTTTTGTATTTCTTTGTGACACCGTTACTGCAACGAGTGGTGTTGGCTTCCTTGACAAAGAATCTGTTGTGGAGTAAACTTGATATGAGAGGCAAAGTTTATTCTTTCTCATAGTAGATAGTCTCTACTGAGGGTGTTGCTGTGTAAACTTAATGGGGACCTATAGATACATTTTGTTGACGAGGCCCACTGTATACTTTCTGATAGTAACTATAACCTGCACTGTGTTGCTGACAGTGTTGCTACATAAACATAGTGGGGACCTGTGAATGTAATAATTTATGTGATTAAGACTTGGCTTTACCAACTGAGTGCTTTTGTTGTTGCACTATATGGTTATGAGGAGTTATGAAGGATATCAAAATTAAAAGCCTAGTCATCTTTTATGAAGAGATAGTAAATATAATGGCATTGCTTCTTTTGTGGTAATACTAAATCTGGAATGTCAAAACTTTAGAAAACTGCAACCCCAAGATGTCAAAGTATATTAGACATAGCAATACAAAAAGTACAGGCTGTAAGATTATTGTTTACAACTGAGTAATTCTATTTCACTCTTTTGTGGTTGTAGTTCTTGCTGTAGATGTTTCACATCCAGGAGATGGAAAAGAATATCCAATTGCAACATCTGAAGGTATGCCTTGTATTCTAATCTGAGCCAGTATTGTATAGTGTTGCAGTAAGACACGGGTTAGATTGAACAATTAGCCCTACTTAGTTTTGGGTTTCCTGAAAAGTTAGAGGCTGCACTATAGAGCATGAGAGCAAAGAGAAACATGTGCAAGCAATGTGGCTAACTAGAACCTGTATTGGACGTGGTGGTGTGTGAAGTTTGTGGGGACGTTTGAATGTACCGGTATTTCATGTAATGGCCTAGTCTACAGTGTGGTTACTTGCAGTAATATGTAACCGGGCTGAAGGTGTTACTTTTGAACTTAGTAGGGACTTGGATATATTTAAAGGAAACATTTGCTTTGTGCATTTTAGCATCAATAAATTATTAGAACCTGGTCTGCAGGTGTATGCATGTAACCTTAGTGAGGGGTGGGAACCTCTGCATAAAATGTATGTCAACTGGGTTCTTAAGAGAGTGTTAATGTTAACCATCACCTGAACTGAAGGAGTTGGTATTAAATTTTGTATGGTGTGATGGTGTATTTTAAAAGTAGAGGCTTAGTTTCTGATTTTAGACACTAAAGCTGTCAACAGTACTGAAGGTGTTTGTATGTAAACTTTATAAGAACCTGGGAAATTTTTTATTTTTAAGCTGAATTTATGTTTCCTGGTATGAACTCTAAGTTTAGTTTATAAATGCTTGTGGGTTTAATGTTACTGGAGACCAGTGACTAGATTAATTATGTGGTATAGGCTCAGTTTTGTATTTCTTTGTGACACTGTTACTGCAACGAGTGGTGTTGGCTTCCTTGACAAAGAATCTGTAGTGGAGTAAACTTGATATGAGAGGCAAAGTTTATTCTTTCTCATAGTAAATAGTCTCTACTGAGGGTGTTGCTGTGTAAACTTAATGGGGACCTATAGATACATTTTGTTGACGAGGCCCACTGTATACTTTCTGATAGTAACTATAACCTGCACTGTGTTGCTGACAGTGTTGCTACATGAACATAGTGGGGACCTGTGAATGTAATAATTTATGTGATTAAGACTTGGCTTTACCAACTGAGTGCTTTTGTTGTTGCACTATATGGTTATGAGGAGTTATGAAGGATATCAAAATTAAAAGCCTAGTCATCTTTTATGAAGAGATAGTACATATAATGGCATTGCTTCTTTTGTGGTAATACTAAATCTGGAATGTCAAAACTTCAGAAAACTACAACCCAAGAAGTGAAAGTATATTAGACACAGCAATTCAAAAAGCACATCCTGTAAGATTATTGTTTACAACTGAGTAATTCTATTTCACGCTTTTGTGCTTGTTGTTCTCGCTGTAGATTGTATACGTTCAGGAGATGGAAAAGGATCTGCAACTGCAAAATCTAAAGGTATGCCTTGTATTCTAATCTGAACTAGAATCGTTTAGTGTTGCAATAAGAAACCTCAGATTGAACAAATAGCCCTACTTAGTTTTGGGTTTCCTAAAAAGTGAGAGGCCGAACAATAGAGCATGAGAGCGAAGAGAAACATGTGCAAGCAATGTGGCTAACTAGAACCTGTATTGGACGTGTTGGTTTGTGAAGTTTGTGGGGACGTTTGAATGTGTTTCATGTAATGGCCTAGTCTACAATATGGTTACTTACAGTAATATGTAACTGGGCTGAAGGTGTTACTTTTGAACTTAGTAGGGACCTGAATATATTTAAAGGAAACATTCGCTTTGTGCTTTTTAATGTCAATAAATTATTAGAACCTGGTCTGCAGGTGTATGCATGTAACCTTAGTGAGGGGTGGGAACCTCTACATAAAATGTATGTCAACTGGGTTCTTAAGAGAGTGTTAATGTTAACCATCACCTGAACTGAAGGAGTTGGTATTAAATTTTGTATGGTGTGATGGTGTATTTTAAAAGTAGAGGCTTAGTTTCTGATTTTAGACACTAAAGCTGTCAACAGTACTGAAGGTGTTTGTATGTAAACTTTATAAGGACCTGGGAAATTTTTTATTTTTAAGCTGAATTTATGTTTCCTGGTATGAACTCTAAGTTTAGTTTATAAATGCTTGTGGGTTTAATGTTACTGGAGACCAGTGACTAGATTAATTATGTGGTATAGGCTCAGTTTTGTATTTCTTTGTGACACCGTTACTGCAACGAGTGGTGTTGGCTTCCTTGACAAAGAATCTGTTGTGGAGTAAACTTGATATGAGAGGCAAAGTTTATTCTTTCTCATAGTAGATAGTCTCTACTGAGGGTGTTGCTGTGTAAACTTAATGGGGACCTATAGATACATTTTGTTGACGAGGCCCACTGTATACTTTCTGATAGTAACTATAACCTGCACTGTGTTGCTGACAGTGTTGCTACATAAACATAGTGGGGACCTGTGAATGTAATAATTTATGTGATTAAGACTTGGCTTTACCAACTGAGTGCTTTTGTTGTTGCACTATATGGTTATGAGGAGTTATGAAGGATATCAAAATTAAAAGCCTAGTCATCTTTTATGAAGAGATAGTAGATATAATGGCATTGCTTCTTTTGTGGTAATACTAAATCTGGAATGTCAAAACTTTAGAAAACTGCAACCCCAAGATGTCAAAGTATATTAGACATAGCAATACAAAAAGTACAGGCTGTAAGATTATTGTTTACAACTGAGTAATTCTATTTCACTCTTTTGTGGTTGTAGTTCTTGCTGTAGATGTTTCACATCCAGGAGATGGAAAAGAATATCCAATTGCAACATCTGAAGGTATGCCTTGTATTCTAATCTGAGCCAGTATTGTATAGTGTTGCAGTAAGACACGGGTTAGATTGAACAATTAGCCCTACTTAGTTTTGGGTTTCCTGAAAAGTTAGAGGCTGCACTATAGAGCATGAGAGCAAAGAGAAACATGTGCAAGCAATGTGGCTAACTAGAACCTGTATTGGACGTGGTGGTGTGTGAAGTTTGTGGGGACGTTTGAATGTACCGGTATTTCATGTAATGGCCTAGTCTACAGTGTGGTTACTTGCAGTAATATGTAACCGGGCTGAAGGTGTTACTTTTGAACTTAGTAGGGACTTGGATATATTTAAAGGAAACATTTGCTTTGTGCATTTTAGCATCAATAAATTATTAGAACCTGGTCTGCAGGTGTATGCATGTAACCTTAGTGAGGGGTGGGAACCTCTGCATAAAATGTATGTCAACTGGGTTCTTAAGAGAGTGTTAATGTTAACCATCACCTGAACTGAAGGAGTTGGTATTAAATTTTGTATGGTGTGATGGTGTATTTTAAAAGTAGAGGCTTAGTTTCTGATTTTAGACACTAAAGCTGTCAACAGTACTGAAGGTGTTTGTATGTAAACTTTATAAGGACCTGGGAAATTTTTTATTTTTAAGCTGAATTTATGTTTCCTGGTATGAACTCTAAGTTTAGTTTATAAATGCTTGTGGGTTTAATGTTACTGGAGACCAGTGACTAGATTAATTATGTGCTATAGGCTCAGTTTTGTATTTCTTTGTGACACCGTTACTGCAACGAGTGGTGTTGGCTTCCTTGACAAAGAATCTGTTGTGGAGTAAACTTGATATGAGAGGAAAAGTTTATACTTTCTTATAGTAAATAGTCTCTACTGAGGGTGTTGCTGTGTAAACTTAATGGGGACCTATAGATACATTTTGTTGACGAGGCCCACTGTATACTTTCTGATAGTAACTATAACCTGCACTGTGTTGCTGACAGTGTTGCTACATGAACATAGTGGGGACCTGTGAATGTAATAATTTATGTGATTAAGACTTGGCTTTACCAACTGAGTGCTTTTGCTGTTGCACTTTATGGTTATGAGGAGTTATGAAGGATATCAAAATTAAAAGCCTAGTCATCTTTTATGAAGAGATAGTACATATAATGGCATTGCTTCTTTTGTGGTAATACTAAATCTGGAATGTCAAAACTTCAGAAAACTACAACCCAAGAAGTGAAAGTATATTAGACACAGCAATTCAAAAAGCACATCCTGTAAGATTATTGTTTACAACTGAGTAATTCTATTTCACGCTTTTGTGCTTGTTGTTCTCGCTGTAGATTGTATACGTTCAGGAGATGGAAAAGGATCTGCAACTGCAAAATCTAAAGGTATGCCTTGTATTCTAATCTAAACTAGAATCGTATAGGTTGCAATAAGAAACCTCAGATTGAACAAATAGCCCTACTTAGTTTTGGGTTTCCTAAAAAGTGAGAGGCCGAACAATAGAGCATGAGAGCGAAGAGAAACATGTGCAAGCAATGTGGCTAACTAGAACCTGTATTGGACGTGTTGGTTTGTGAAGTTTGTGGGGACGTTTGAATGTGTTTCATGTAATGGCCTAGTCTACAATATGGTTACTTACAGTAATATGTAACTGGGCTGAAGGTGTTACTTTTGAACTTAGTAGGGACCTGAATATATTTAAAGGAAACATTCGCTTTGTGCTTTTTAATGTCAATAAATTATTAGAACCTGGTCTGCAGGTGTATGCATGTAACCTTAGTGAGGGGTGGGAACCTCTACATAAAATGTATGTCAACTGGGTTCTTAAGAGAGTGTTAATGTTAACCATCACCTGAACTGAAGGAGTTGGTATTAAATTTTGTATGGTGTGATGGTGTATTTTAAAAGTAGAGGCTTAGTTTCTGATTTTAGACACTAAAGCTGTCAACAGTACTGAAGGTGTTTGTATGTAAACTTCATAAGGACCTGGGAAATTTTTTATTTTTAAGCTGAATTTATGTTTCCTGGTATGAACTCTAAGTTTAGTCTATAAATGCTTGTGGGTTTAATGTTACTGGAGACCAGTGACTAGATTAATTATGTGGTATAGGCTCAGTTTTGTATTTCTTTGTGACACCGTTACTGCAACGAGTGGTGTTGGCTTCCTTGACAAAGAATCTGTTGTGGAGTAAACTTGATATGAGAGGCAAAGTTTATTCTTTCTCATAGTAAATAGTCTCTACTGAGGGTGTTGCTGTGTAAACTTAATGGGGACCTATAGATACATTTTGTTGACGAGGCCCACTGTATACTTTCTGATAGTAACTATAACCTGCACTGTGTTGCTGACAGTGTTGCTACATGAACATAGTGGGGACCTGTGAATGTAATAATTTATGTGATTAAGACTTGGCTTTACCAACTGAGTGCTTTTGTTGTTGCACTATATGGTTATGAGGAGTTATGAAGGATATCAAAATTAAAAGCCTAGTCATCTTTTATGAAGAGATAGTACATATAATGGCATTGCTTCTTTTGTGGTAATACTAAATCTGGAATGTCAAAACTTCAGAAAACTACAACCCCAAGAAGTGAAAGTATATTAGACACAGCAATTCAAAAAGCACATCCTGTAAGATTATTGTTTACAACTGAGTAATTCTATTTCACGCTTTTGTGCTTGTTGTTCTCGCTGTAGATTGTATACGTTCAGGAGATGGAAAAGGATCTGCAACTGCAAAATCTAAAGGTATGCCTTGTATTCTAATCTGAACTAGAATCGTTTAGTGTTGCAATAAGAAACCTCAGATTGAACAAATAGCCCTACTTAGTTTTGGGTTTCCTAAAAAGTGAGAGGCCGAACAATAGAGCATGAGAGCGAAGAGAAACATGTGCAAGCAATGTGGCTAACTAGAACCTGTATTGGACGTGTTGGTTTGTGAAGTTTGTGGGGACGTTTGAATGTGTTTCATGTAATGGCCTAGTCTACAATATGGTTACTTACAGTAATATGTAACTGGGCTGAAGGTGTTACTTTTGAACTTAGTAGGGACCTGAATATATTTAAAGGAAACATTCGCTTTGTGCTTTTTAATGTCAATAAATTATTAGAACCTGGTCTGCAGGTGTATGCATGTAACCTTAGTGAGGGGTGGGAACCTCTACATAAAATGTATGTCAACTGGGTTCTTAAGAGAGTGTTAATGTTAACCATCACCTGAACTGAAGGAGTTGGTATTAAATTTTGTATGGTGTGATGGTGTATTTTAAAAGTAGAGGCTTAGTTTCTGATTTTAGACACTAAAGCTGTCAACAGTACTGAAGGTGTTTGTATGTAAACTTTATAAGGACCTGGGAAATTTTTTATTTTTAAGCTGAATTTATGTTTCCTGGTATGAACTCTAAGTTTAGTTTATAAATGCTTGTGGGTTTAATGTTACTGGAGACCAGTGACTAGATTAATTATGTGCTATAGGCTCAGTTTTGTATTTCTTTGTGACACCGTTACTGCAACGAGTGGTGTTGGCTTCCTTGACAAAGAATCTGTTGTGGAGTAAACTTGATATGAGAGGCAAAGTTTATTCTTTCTCATAGCTAGTAAATAGTCTCTACTGAGGGTGTTGCTGTGTAAACTTAATGGGGACCTATAGATACATTTTGTTGACGAGGCCCACTGTATACTTTCTGATAGTAACTATAACCTGCACTGTGTTGCTGACAGTGTTGCTACATGAACATAGTGGGGACCTGTGAATGTAATAATTTATGTGATTAAGACTTGGCTTTACCAACTGAGTGCTTTTGTTGTTGCACTATATGGTTATGAGGAGTTATGAAGGATATCAAAATTAAAAGCCTAGTCATCTTTTATGAAGAGATAGTACATATAATGGCATTGCTTCTTTTGTGGTAATACTAAATCTGGAATGTCAAAACTTCAGAAAACTACAACCCCAAGAAGTGAAAGTATATTAGACACAGCAATTCAAAAAGCACATCCTGTAAGATTATTGTTTACAACTGAGTAATTCTATTTCACGCTTTTGTGCTTGTTGTTCTCGCTGTAGATTGTATACGTTCAGGAGATGGAAAAGGATCTGCAACTGCAAAATCTAAAGGTATGCCTTGTATTCTAATCTGAACTAGAATCGTATAGTGTTGCAATAAGAAACCTCAGATTGAACAAATAGCCCTACTTAGTTTTGGGTTTCCTAAAAAGTGAGAGGCCGAACAATAGAGCATGAGAGCGAAGAGAAACATGTGCAAGCAATGTGGCTAACTAGAACCTGTATTGGACGTGTTGGTTTGTGAAGTTTGTGGGGACGTTTGAATGTGTTTCATGTAATGGCCTAGTCTACAATATGGTTACTTACAGTAATATGTAACTGGGCTGAAGGTGTTACTTTTGAACTTAGTAGGGACCTGAATATATTTAAAGGAAACATTCGCTTTGTGCTTTTTAATGTCAATAAATTATTAGAACCTGGTCTGCAGGTGTATGCATGTAACCTTAGTGAGGGGTGGGAACCTCTACATAAAATGTATGTCAACTGGGTTCTTAAGAGAGTGTTAATGTTAACCATCACCTGAACTGAAGGAGTTGGTATTAAATTTTGTATGGTGTGATGGTGTATTTTAAAAGTAGAGGCTTAGTTTCTGATTTTAGACACTAAAGCTGTCAACAGTACTGAAGGTGTTTGTATGTAAACTTTATAAGGACCTGGGAAATTTTTTATTTTTAAGCTGAATTTATGTTTCCTGGTATGAACTCTAAGTTTAGTTTATAAATGCTTGTGGGTTTAATGTTACTGGAGACCAGTGACTAGATTAATTATGTGGTATAGGCTCAGTTTTGTATTTCTTTGTGACACCGTTACTGCAACGAGTGGTGTTGGCTTCCTTGACAAAGAATCTGTTGTGGAGTAAACTTGATATGAGAGGCAAAGTTTATTCTTTCTCATAGTAGATAGTCTCTACTGAGGGTGTTGCTGTGTAAACTTAATGGGGACCTATAGATACATTTTGTTGACGAGGCCCACTGTATACTTTCTGATAGTAACTATAACCTGCACTGTGTTGCTGACAGTGTTGCTACATAAACATAGTGGGGACCTGTGAATGTAATAATTTATGTGATTAAGACTTGGCTTTACCAACTGAGTGCTTTTGTTGTTGCACTATATGGTTATGAGGAGTTATGAAGGATATCAAAATTAAAAGCCTAGTCATCTTTTATGAAGAGATAGTAGATATAATGGCATTGCTTCTTTTGTGGTAATACTAAATCTGGAATGTCAAAACTTTAGAAAACTGCAACCCCAAGATGTCAAAGTATATTAGACATAGCAATACAAAAAGTACAGGCTGTAAGATTATTGTTTACAACTGAGTAATTCTATTTCACTCTTTTGTGGTTGTAGTTCTTGCTGTAGATGTTTCACATCCAGGAGATGGAAAAGAATATCCAATTGCAACATCTGAAGGTATGCCTTGTATTCTAATCTGAGCCAGTATTGTATAGTGTTGCAGTAAGACACGGGTTAGATTGAACAATTAGCCCTACTTAGTTTTGGGTTTCCTGAAAAGTTAGGGGCTGCACTATAGAGCATGAGAGCAAAGAGAAACATGTGCAAGCAATGTGGCTAACTAGAACCTGTATTGGACGTGGTGGTGTGTGAAGTTTGTGGGGACGTTTGAATGTACCGGTATTTCATGTAATGGCCTAGTCTACAGTGTGGTTACTTGCAGTAATATGTAACCGGGCTGAAGGTGTTACTTTTGAACTTAGTAGGGACTTGGATATATTTAAAGGAAACATTTGCTTTGTGCATTTTAGCATCAATAAATTATTAGAACCTGGTCTGCAGGTGTATGCATGTAACCTTAGTGAGGGGTGGGAACCTCTGCATAAAATGTATGTCAACTGGGTTCTTAAGAGAGTGTTAATGTTAACCATCACCTGAACTGAAGGAGTTGGCATTAAATTTTGTATGGTCTGAGAATGTATTTTAAAAGTAGAGGCTTAGTTTCTGATTTTAGACACTAAAGCTGTCACCAGTACTGAAGGTGTTTGTATGTAAACTTTATAAGGACCTGGGAAATTTTTAGTTTTAGGCTGAATTATGTATCCTGGTATGGACTCTAATTTCAGTTTATAAAAGAACCTGGGTTTAATCTTACTGGAGACCAATGACTAGATTAATTATGTGGTATAGGCTCAGTTTTGTATTTCTTTGTGTCACTTTTACTGCAACGAGTGGTGTTGGCTTCCGTAACAAAGAATCGGTTGTGGAGTAAACTTGATATGAGAGGCAAAGTTTATACTGTCTTATAGTAAATAGCCTCTACTGAGGGTGTTGATATGTAAACTTAATGGGGACCTATGGATACATTTTGTAGACAAGGCCCACTGTATACTTTCTGATAGTAACTATAACCTGCACTGTGTTACTGACAGTGTTGCTACATAAACATAGTGGGGACCTGTGAATGTAATAATTTGTGATGAAGACTTGGCTTTACCAAGTGAGTGCTTCTTTTTGTAGCAATACAAGGTTATGGGGTATTATGAAGGATATTAATATGAAAAGCTTTGTCATCTTTAGGAAGAGATACATGTAATGGCATTGCTTCTTTTGTGGTTATACAAAATCTGGAATGTCAAAACTTGAGAAAACTACAACCCCAAGAAGTGAAGGTATATTAGATACAGCAATACAAAAAGTACATGCTGTAAGATTATTGTTTACAGTTGAGTAATTCTATTTCACTCTTTTGTTCTTGTAGTTCTCGCCGTAGATTGTGCATGTCCAGGAGATGGAAAAGAATTTGGAACTGCACCATCTGAAGGTATGCCTTGTTTTCTAATCTTAGCTAGAATCGTATAGTGTTGTAATAAGACACCTTAGATTGAACAAATAGCCCTACTTAGTTTTGGGTTTCCTAAAAAGTGAGAGGCCGAACAATAGAGCATGAGAGCAAAGAGAAAAATGTGCAAGCATTGTGGCTAACTAGAACCTGTATTGGACATGTTGGTGTGTGAAGTTTGTGGGGACGTTTCAATGTACCGCTATTTCATGTAATGGCCTAGTCTACAGTATGGTTACTTACAGTAATATGTAACCGGGCTGAAGGTGTTACTTTTGAACTTAGTGGGGACCTGAATATATTTAAAGGAAACATTTGCTTTGTGCTTTTTAACTCATTAGTTAATTCATTCATTGCGAAGCAATGGATGAGTTTTTGTGGAGAGGGGGAAACGGCATTAGCAGGTGTTAGCGGAAATCTGCGTAGATGGATGTGATGATGGCGGAAGTGACGTAAGAAATTGGTTGGATGTGAGCAACCGCTGATCAAGTAGTTTTACAGCCACGAATAGCCAATATAACAAGCCTCATTAAAGCACTTTTTGGATGATTGCAAAACACTGCGAGGGAATTTTTGTTCTTAAATTTAGCTATTCAGGAAATAAAATTAGTCCAAAGCATATCTATATATATTTATATTTCTTTTTTCTTCAAAAATGAGATCGCGTACCAACCCTCCCCTCCAGGGGCTGTTTTTGTCCATCAGGTCTCATGATCTCGTGTTCCGTGACAAGAAGGCAGCCATATATTTTGGTAGGAATTTTTTTCTCCAATTAATCTCTCGGATTATATTTTATTCGTGTTAGTTTCTTTTTTTCTGTATATTTAAAGGTTTTTTTAAAATTGATTTTTGTCCCATGTTCCTCATTTTATCGACGGCCACTCGACAACCTGAAATGTACACACCGATACAGTTCCCAAACATTCCAGCATGGAGCAACAGACAATGACCAATCAGGCGTAAGCGTTCCCACGCACAATTAAGGGTGCGTTTCTTTGGGAGAATCCAAGATTGGATTTTTGATCCGAGATCATGCGGATTCTTTACTACCAAAGAAACGAGAAATCCGAAAATGGATTTTTTTTCATAAGCCGTGAAAATCCCAACATGCATAAAAATTATGAAAATACAAGCTGGGCGGATAATTTCGGTTCAATTTCATGATAAACTCACCTTGATCGTTCGCCATGACCCAGCTGACAAAAAAGCGAGAATATGGTGGATTTTCCACAAGACAACCGCTTGCCAAACATACTACTTTTTGTATCTGTTCCCCAAAGAAACGCACGGATCATGAATCCTAAAAATCGGATTTAGATTTGATCTAATGTATCCACTCGGAGGGTGGATTCTTTAGATTCATAATCCTTTTTCAGATTTTAGTAAAGAAACGCAAAATCCAATTTTGGATTCAAGAATCCGGATTTGGATTTTCCCAAAGAAACGCACCCTAAGTCAAGATATGCAAAGTGATTTTTCTCTGCGTTTTGGTCACGAAGCGTTCAAAATAGCTCTTGTTTTATAAAGATCAAGCTGAAATGAATAACAAAACACTGAAAACAGAAAAAAAGTTGCTCGAAATCAAAAAAAGGTTGATCGAAAATCGAATTTCTTCAAAAACTTGCCGTCAACTTGTGGACAGGCCTAACACTTTTCAGCGACAAAAGGAATAAGAGAAGGTGCTTTTAATTAAAATGATTTGATTTTAAAATGTTCAAAATGCACAATACATTGATTAGTATCGTTGTGGTGTGATTGAAAGCCGTGTGCTTTAAAGGAATCAGGCGGCTTATTAAAAGCAAAACCGAAGTATTAAAATGCTGCCCTAGAATAAACTTCATGGGCTTGATTGCTGCAAAACTTAGTCATCATATAACTTGTTGACCATATTATTACCCAAGCGACTTCAACCTTTGTCAAAATGTTCTACCAAACTTTTTTCCATTCTCATATTTCGTATTCTGGATTCCGGATTCGAAGTTTTAGGTAAACCCGTTCTGGGTTCTACAAAATAAATAGCCCTGAAATAGTTTTTGATTTTATGAGACATTTTGATATCAATCTTGTCACGGAGTCTGGCTGTATATCGTAGTAAAAGTTGTTCTACATTTTGAAGTTAGACACTGAATTAATTACATGATTCAGTTGTCATTTCTGTTGGGCATTTAACCTAAACGAAAGGCTTTACAAGCTACATCCAGGAGAAGTTTTACTATTTCGTTTCTAATTTGTGCTCATGTTTCTATCGGGGTAACAGCTTTCGTTATGGCGAGATTTCACTGTATATTTTGCTATATGCATGAATGAGCTGGCTCATAGGAGCCTTTGATTAACATCAGTAAATTATTAGAACCTGGTCTGCAGGTGTATGCATGTAAACTTAGTGAGGGGTGGGGACCTCTGCATAAAATCTATCTCAAACGTGTTTTTAAGAGAGTGTTGATGTTAATTGAAGTGAAGGAGTTTGCATGTAAATTTTGTTGGGTCTGAGGATGTATTTTAAAAGTAGAGGCTTAGTTTCTGTTTTTAGACACTAAAGCTGTCACCAGTACTGAAGGTGTTGGTATGTGAACTTTATAAGGACCTGGGAATTGTTTATTTTTAAGATTAATTTATGTTTATTTCGCTCTTTTGTGCTGGTAGTTTGCGCTGTAGATGGTGCATGTCCAGGAGATGGAAAAGAATCTCCAGTTGCAACATGTAAAGGTATATATGTCTTGCATTCAATACTGCACCAGTGTCATATAGTGTTGTAATAAGACATCTTAGATTGAACAAATAGCGTATGTAGTTTTGGGTTTCCTACAAAGTTGGATCTTGCACTGCATAGCATGAAAGGAAAGAGTAACACTTGCAAAGAATGTTGATGACTAGAACCTGTACTAAACCTATTGGTGTTTGAACTGTGTTGGGACTTGCGGATGTATTTCTTTTAGTAACTCCAACCTGGTTTGAAGGTTTTCCTATGTCAACTTATATAGTGGGTACTTCTGAATCTAATTTATTGTGTATGAAGGCTCGCTTCTTGCATTTTAATATCAGTTTGAACCTGGTCTGTAGAGTTGGTGTTTAAACTTAGTCAGGGGTGGAGGCTTCTGCATATTTCAACTGGGCTGTTAAGAGAGCGTTAATGTTAACAGTAACCTGAACTGAAGCGGTTTGTGTACCTTGAGTTTGGTCTGTAGTTGAATGCATAAAATAGAGGCTTAGCTTCTGCTTTGAGAATACAAAGACCTTCAGTGCTGGTTAACCTTGGGGTTGTTTTTAATGAAGCTAAATTTGTGTTTACTGGTATGAACTGTAATCTTAGCTCATAAATGATGGTGGTTTTAATCTTACTGGAGACCAGTGACTGTATTTGTGGTATAGGCTCAGTTTTGTGTGTTTTTTTTTTGCTGACACTTTTACTGCAACCAGTGGTGTTGGCTTGCTTTACAAAGAATCTGTTGTGGAGTAAACTTGATATGAGAGGCAAAGTTTATACTTTCTGATAGTAAATAATAGCCTCTACTTAAGGTGTTGCTATGTAAACTTAATGGGGACCGATGGATATATTTTGTTGACGAGGCCCACTGTACACTTTCTGATACTAGTAACTATAACCTGAACTTTGTGACTGACAATGTTGCTAAACAAGAACCCTAACATGTATGCTAAACATTCATATGAATTTTCGTCTACTTATTTTTACGAGAATTGTTACTTTGTTATTTTAGTTGAGGGTGGAAGCAGAAATAAAGTTGCAGACATGGAATTTGAGGAAGCAGGGAGACCATTAGTGAACAGTCAATATGAAAAAGACGTGGGAAAAAGAGACGAAAGTCTAAATGTAAGTTTTTCTGTAGTTCATCCTTTTTTATGAGCCACCTTGGCTACTAAATACCAAAGAAAATAATTTATTAGACTGTCTGATACATCCCTTCTCTTTGGACTTGTGTGACCTTTAAGTATTAGCAATTGAGGGGTCCTAAGCATAACCAACCTGTGGTTTTTTGTGGGTTTGATATTGCTTTTTTATCAATCTGGACTGCCCTTCTTCTTGTGGATTTGAGTGCAGAAATTATTAATGGTATTGCAGGTAATTATGTTAAGGACTGTAAAACATCCAACTTTGAATTTACTGTTTTTTTTTTTAACAGATAGGGATTCTGCCCGATAGTGCTGATGAATTTGTTCTTGATAGCTGTGATGAGAGTGAAGATGATCTAGACATGGGAAACTTGTCAAAACGTATTGAAAATACTCTCATTTGGTTAGATGATGACAGAAACTCTTTGACAAGTAAGTTTTGACTGTTTTAAAGTAGTTTACGCCATATGTTAAGAAGATGTGTTGTTTTCATCTCTCACCCCCAAGATCCTTTTGGGGCTAACCTGGTAAAAAACAGGTACTTGTGAATGGGTTGAGACTCACTATTTTAGTTGAGCTAAAAGAAGTAGACCATGGGAAAGTATTGACTATATGCAAATGTAAGGGTTTCACAAATCTTCTTTCTTTTGAGGAAAAAGGCAACAAAATGAGTTAATTACTGTAGATTTTGAAAAAGCTTTCAGCTGCTTATTGTTTTGTAATGGTGCTTTGTGGACTCTAGGCCAGTGTGGCGTACACTGTAAGGTAACATACACTGTAGACATGCTTTAGCTCAAGGATGCACTAAAAATAAGTGATTAACAGTGTTCTTTTGGAAGATTTTCAGAGTCTAAGAGCAACAGCTGTTTTTGATTTTGATAAGAAACAAATTCTTCACTGAGTGATTTTATGCATTGGGTTATTGCAGAAAACCCACTACTCCCTGATGGTTAACATGATCTTTTGATCGCCTGTCCCTCCTTTCACATAGATTTCTTGAACCATTAACTCCCCCACTCCATGGTTAGAGACCCTCCTCCTGCTTGGATTTTCATTACTTTATTGAAGGCCTTGTAGTTAATTTCTAGTAAATGAAAAAAGATGTCAAATCATATTCAAAATATTGTTTTTGTGATTTTCAAAATGTCAGTGAATATTTGTAATAATTTTGTGAAACTCGATTCAACTTGAGTGAAGTTGCTATTGTTGTAAAGACTGACAAGACATTGTTAACTGTACTTCATTTAGCTGACATCAGTAAACAAACAGAAGCTAAAGCAGACCAAGACATGGAACAGGATGATGAGAATGCAAGTGAGACACTGTACTGTGGCAAAAGAAAATGTCGAAGAAGGATAGAGTCTGATGATGAAGAGGAAAAAGAATCCTTGCTGCAAGATGAAGATGAAACCCTTGAGTGTGACAGTCAGGAGGAAAAGATTAACTCCTTGTTCCAGGATAAAGACGGTGATGAGGAAAAGGGGTCCCCACTCGGAGATGAAGGTGAAATCATAGAGTCAGGCAATGAGGAGGAAAGGGAGTCTGCACTCAAAGATGAAGATGAAACTGTAGAGTTGGACAAAAAAGCAAAGGTGAAAGCCCACACTGACAAAGGGATCAAATTGGAAGGTAACATACTTATACTAATAAATGACTATTAATAATGGCAAGTGCATAATTATACAAGTACCATAGACACTGGCAGATAAATTGCACCTTTTTACCGGAAAATTTTGCTGGAAACCAGGTGAGCAACTTATGTGCGAGAACATTATTTTTGAGCAGGTTCATTCTGGTTACATTGAAGAATTGAACACTCTGAGGACTGTTTTGCTATTAAGAAAGATCTTTGAATCAAGAAGAAATAATGGTACGATGTAAGTTTAATTTTTCAAGGTATTTGGAGAGAAATGATGGAATGACTGAAAGGCTAGTACCATTTGAAAATTGATTTGATTTGTTTGAAAATAGTCGAGGTCACAATTTTTTTGCTGAGTTTGCCCACAAGTTGTGCAGGATTTTTTTGTTCAAATCCTTAAAGTTTCATCATAAAGAATCTGACTAGATTTCGAGTTAACCACCATTCTTTAAATTGAAGGGCTATGCTTTACCACGTCTATGGTAACAGTTGTTGCTTGGAAACCTTTGATCTAATGTTGAAAAGATGGTGCAGTTTGAAGGAAGTCGAGGTTTGTCTTCTATGCAAAATTTCAATTTCAAAACATATAAGGCCAAAAACTGTTGTGAGCCTCCTCAAACTACCCGAATCCTAAAATGGTGGTAGAAAGAATATAAGTTTTAAATATTTCTCTGAGGAGCATTGACATAGCTGTAGCTGCCCTACAGACCCTTGTAGTAATGCCCACAAAGTTGCTTCTCAGTAGCTCTTGCTTCCTCTACACTGTATGTCGCCCAAGTGCAAAATTAGTATTATTACAATTTGAAATAATTATTAAAAACTATACAGTGTAATGACATAACAGTTCATAATACCAAGTGGAGTTGTGTGCATGCATTTTCTAATCACTGGAAGCCAATTTGTTAAGTATTGGCAGTGGAATTAAAGTTGAAATAAATGTGATGGAATATATATATATAGTATACGGGGGGACGTGGGTTCAAATCCCACTCAGGGCAAATTTTCTTTCAAACATTTATTCAATGAAAATATGATTATTTGGGGTGTACAGGGTTAGGGTTTCCCTCGATCATATACAGAATTTATATATATATATATATATATATATATATATATATATATATTTTTTTTTTTTTTTTTTTTTTTTTTTTTTTTTAGTGGGAATTAAAGTTGTAGTTAGGTGCAAAAACGAAAAAAGTCCTTCCAAGCTTTTGTAAAAGTGGTTTTTGAAAGCTTATTTTAAGCTCATGCTAAAGACAAGTCTAAGTCAAAACTGAGGGACAAAAATCTTCGGCAGAACCTTCAAGGATAAGCCATTAAACACAAATCAAAGTTCATGTTAATCCGGGATTAAGTTAATCGAGCTTTGAACAACTGGGCCCAGGAGTTTCAACTGTCTAGTGTGATTGTCTGGGTGAAAGTAGTTCCGAAAAGGAATGTTGTGAATGATGTCGATAACTGGCTTTGTAAAGCAAATCGATTTGAGAGTACAATTCGAACAGGTAAAATAGTTTTAAAAAGGACTTAAGATTTTGACATTGTAGTAGCTTTTTTCCATCTGACTATGTACAGAAAAACATTTTTTCCTTGAATGGTTGATAAAGAGCAGAGTGGACCTGCTAACTCTTTGACTGGACCATATGATGCACATTCTAATTTCACTGTTTCACCTTATTTGCTTATTACACTCTGGACAGTCAAAGAGTATTATGTTGTTATTTTCGACATACATTGTAAAGGTGAGAATATTTTGAGCTGCAAATTTGTGCAGAAAAGCACTTGTTTGTCTTGGTTTCAAATTCCGTCTAGCAGGATGAGTGAAGACTTTGTGAAGATTTTGTTCCTTTCTATACAAATATCTCAAAAGATCTAACAAAACTAAAATTTCCAGTCAATAATGCTGAATTTCTTTTTAACATGTACAAGTGTAATGTCAGTATTTTGCTCATAAGTACTTGTACATGTAACACTAGGAGTTTCAATGTGAAAGTAAGTGCTGGCATTAGATCTGGAAGAAAATACTGACGGTACATTACAAAATGAGTTAAAGTAGGGTAATATTCTCAACCAACAAAAAAATTCTCAACCAAGAAAAATATTTCTTGATTAACGAAAGTGATTTTTCATGCAATAAATATATTTCTTGACCGACAGAAATACTTCTCAACCGGCAAAAAAAATTTCTCAATCACTTTTGTCCGGTATGAGATCAAATGGAACTGCAGTCTTCCAAAAGTTTGTCTCAAAAATTGTGGTCACCTTCTGGAGGCTGACCTTTTTCTTGGTAATTTGGAAATTTGGGAACTTTCTTTTCTACCGGCGATTTCAAAATCACAAAAAAATCAATTAAAAAGACCGAGAGTTGGTTCCACAGTTATAAATGTGTCTAAAATACGTGTTGTAGGCAGCAGATGAGTTTTTGGGAAAGAGTAGGCTTATAAATTAATTTGATTGTCACCCCCAAGAATTTCTTTAAAATATTTATAGGCTTATTCCACATTTCTTGTACACTTTTTTAGGTTTAGAACTTGCATAATTAACTTTTCTTGCAATTACTGTAGAACTTTAATAGATAACAGATGTTAGAAAATATAAGAAAATTACCTGTGGCTGTGAATAAAAACTAATTTTCCTTTTTAACCAAACTGTTTCTGTTCCTTTGTGATTGTTCAGTACATCACAATTCATTGATATCCAGCATCAGTATCTTTTGAGTAAGAGAGCATAGGAAGAGTGGAATCTATATTTCCATTTATTAACCCTACATTCAGGTTCCAATAACAAGTTTATTCTAGAGTATAGCTTATCAGCAACTATAAATTGGCCTAATGGGCTGCTAGCTTTAAAATTCATATTTTAATTAGGAGCTTTAAATGATAGTTAATGCTTGATAACAATAATTGTAAAGCACCTTGCACATTTGTTTTCAATAAGTGCACAATAGAAGTGTAATTATTATGTACGAGTATACCAAAAGTGACACATACCTGGAGTAGATATTATCAATTTGTTTGAACACTGTAAAGTAGCACGGTCACAAAAATTTGCCTGCTTTTTTTGCCAGTACATTACAAATTAAAATTGTCTAAATAATTCAATAATAATTTTTTTGCAGTTCATCTCTCATTTGCCAAGAAGAACAGTTCTAATGAGAGGATCTATGACAAGAGGCAAGCTTGCTTTTACTGTGACCGTTTGTATCCAAAAATTGCCCGACATTATGAGCACAGCCACAAGAATGAAACAGAAGTAGCAAAAGCATTTGCCTTTAAGACAGGATCAAAAGAGCGCAAGAAAGCTTTAGAGAAGCTACGACTTCAGGGCAATTATCACCACAATTTACGTGTATTAGAGTCCAAACGAGGGCAGCTGATAGTGATGCGAAGACCTCCTGAAGACACAGAGTGTTCTCCAGAAGACTACCTGCCATGTATCCACTGCTTGGGGTTTGTTAGACGACAAGAATTGTGGAGACATGTGAAAGTGTGCAGTTTCAGAACTGACCAACAAGAGGAATCTGGTGAAAACAAATATCAGAAACTTCAAGCCAAAAGTAGGATGTTGATTCTTCCATCTATCTGTTCAGGAGGAAGCGCTCTCTTTCAGGATGTTGTAGCATCTATGAAGCCAGATGAAATCACCATTGTTTCCCGAAGTGATCCTGTAATTTCTACCTTGGGAACCATGATGATTGAGAAAGTTGGAACCAAGAGGTCTCATGATGTTTCCCAGAAGATGCGAAGTGTTTCTCGCCTCCTCTTACGTCTACGAGAAATGGAATCAAAACCTGTTGCTCAGTTGTCAGAATATCTGTGCCCAAGTAAATTTGATGTCATTGTGCAATGTGTCAAAGAACTTTGCCAGTTTGAAGAAAAAAATGGTGAGAAAGTTGTTGGCACACCATCACTTGCTCTGAAACTGGGGCATGCATTAAAAAAATGCATTTACATTGTTCGTGGGAAGGCACTTAGAAGAAAGGATAAAGCAGTCCTTGAGGATGTCGAGCATTTTGAAAAGCTTATGGATGCTGAATGGAATACCAGCATCAGTCATCACTCCATAGCCACCCTTGATGAAAGGAAGTACAACAAGCCTGACCTCCTGCCTATTACTAGTGATCTTCAAAAGCTGAGGCAGTTTATTGTTTCAAGAATCAGCTCACTGACTGTCTCTTTGAGAGCACAACCATCATTGCAGAAGTGGAGAGAGCTTGTAGAGTTGGTGCTTGTTAGGCTCATTCTCTTTAACAAAAGGAGGGGAGGGGAAACTGCAAAGATTCTTCTGGAATCCTATGAAAACCGCCCAGACTGGAGCACAACTACCAGTGAAGATGTCATTGAATCCTTAACTGCAATTGAGCAACATCTTTTCAAGAGGTATGTAACATTTCCTTTATCAGGCCCCTGAGGGCTTTGTAGAGAACCTGGTGGTTCATTTGTTATTATTTGTTTCAGGATTAGTTTGTCATAGTGGGTTCTCTTTTCTCCAAAAATTTACCAGCTCAGTTGGGTTAGAGCAGTGCAGCACTATCTTATGGTCATGTGTTTGATGCCATTTAAGCCATACATTTGTCAGTCATTCTTTCTTTGGATAACATAACCATGAGGGTTTTTCACTTAAATGTTTCATCTGCATTGCATATACAACCATTTTTTATATTTGCTGTTATCTATTCACCAATTTATGACATGATGCAAACTCAGTTGCCACAGTGGACCAGCTCTCATTTCATTTTATCAGTATTATGGCACGGTCATGGGTTCGAGTCCCATTCAAGCCTGAAATTCTACAGTAAAGGAAATATGTACAAACACATTGCATTTTTTTCATGATCAGTGCAGTATCTGTAACGAACAGCTGTGCAAAATAGATTGGTTTTATGCAAGAAAGGTCTTTCATAATTTATGCAAAAATTGTCCCTCTACTGACTCGCAAAAGGCTTGTTATAGCGTTTTATCCTCATTATCTTGTAAAAGCCTCTAGCTCACAAGCTCACAATTTTGCCCCATCATTTAATCCCTGTGGCTTAGCAACCTACAATGCCATTGTAGTCACATGTCACCTTGGCACCAGTACACTTGCCGGTGGCAATTACTAGTAATACCTTCAATATTTGGTGAAGGAATACAATGTGCCAAGGTGTTTTTTTTTAATGGGGCACTACCATGTATACATATTATAGATAAATATATACAATACACTGTAGATCCGAAAGGAGCAATTAAAAAGAATCCTCAAATAGCAGTAAAACAGTCACCAAGTAAAAATTAAAAATGTGCAAGGTTTATAAATTAGCAAAAAAACTGTTGAAGGTTTTCAATCTTGCTGTGAGCAATAATTTCAAAGAAGGATTCATCAATTAAGTTAATTGTATGTCTTCTATAAAGAATATAATATGTTGAGAAATTTTGCTGTTTTTATTGCGAATAACTACAAGAGTATCTTTACTGTAGAAATTTGCAAAGTTCTCAAATGATTTGCTTAGCATGTAGAGTGTTTGAACTCTGCCAGGGATCAGAAGTGATTGAAAAACAAAAACTCATTTGCAAACTATGATTTTTTTCTAAAATACTTACTTGTATTTCCCCTAAACATCAGCTGTTCTTCTGTAGTGCTTAACTTCAGTTTATGATTTTGACCTTGTCCACGTGTGCACATTTTGGTGTTGAATTGGCACTTCTTTATTCCACAAGTTTTGTTATTTGTTGTAATTTTATCTTTCCTGAAGATACCAATTGCCTTTTAATTTTATTTTGGCAGGTTAGACATGGTTGAAGTTAAAGGAAAGAGAGGCAGAAAAGTTCCAGTGCTGCTAACAAAGGAAGTTAAGTCTGCACTTAGTGTTCTGATTGAGAAACGAGCAGAAGTAGGTGTTCACCCAGAGAATCTTTACCTATTTCCTGCAACTGGTGGCAGTTCTCTTGGACATCTCAGGCCATGGGAATGTTTGAGGAAAATTGCAACAGATGATGCTTTATCTCTAACAAGACCTGATGCTGTGACAAGCACAAAGCTAAGGAAGTATGTGGCAACTGTCTCGCAAATTCTGGATTTGCAAGAGAGTGAGCTAGACTGGCTTGCCAGGCATCTAGGGCATGACATTCGTGTTCATCGTGAGTATTACAGGTTACACGATTCCACAATCGAGCTTGCCAAAGTAAGCAAGATCTTAACCACCGTGGATGAAGGGAAAACTGGACGATGGGCAGGAATGTCATTTGATGAAATTGACATTGACAAGGACATTGAACCTATTGACGGTGAGTGTTACTCAGCATGCACAATTTGAATATCTGTTTATTTTGCGAGTCTTGCTCTAGCTGACCCATGCCCTCCATATTGAATGGGAACGATCCGCACTGAATAAACAACTTAAACATGTTAATTTAACACTCTTACTTTAATATTCACCTTTCTTGTTATCATCACTAGGTTTTTATTTTCTGTTTTTCATAGAAGTATTATTCCCTTTAGCAATACTATAATTTCACAGATTTGTATCCGTGTCACATCATTTGTAATTCACTTAATATTTTGTTGTATCCCTTAAGTATTATGTATTATACAATACACTGAATAGTATGCGTCCTGTGATTGGTCGTTGCCCATGATCTATTAGAGTACAGACACGGATGATGTCACAGGAAAATTGTTTTAGTTTTGTCCAACATGGCGCACAGTTTTGAAAATGTTTGTGATATTATTTCAAATTGAGCAAGTGAAGGCCTTGAGAAAAGTTTAGCAGGAGCTGTTTACAAACAAGGCGAAAGTGTTCTTGTCTATTTGAAAATGCCTAAAATGGAACAAATCTTCAAAACAGCTGTTGTCGCTACTTTTGAAACTATTTACTTCATTATTCTGCTTTGAGCAAGTGAAGGCCTCGGAAAAAAAATTAGAAAGCTGTTTACAAGTGCGATAAAGCCACCTTACACTCAATAGTGATAAATAGTGATTCACTCTAGTATAGTTTTCCCATGTCCCATTGTTCTGGATGAGCAGGTGGGCCATTGGGACATGGTTCTTGAAGTGGGTTGTAGGCCTTCAGTTAGGAAAGTCACTAATTAATATAGTATAAAGTAGGTTTGGGTTGCATGTCTTGCAGTTAATGTATTTCTAAGCACTGAGTATGATGGAATTTGTTTCAATCGTTCAGAGGACCCTGAGTCTGAAGATGAGGAGGGATTAGGAGTACCAGGAAAAGAATCATTGGAAGAACCTCAAGATGAGAAAGTAGAAGAACGAGAGAGAAAAAGTGGAAAGGGAGAGAGTAAAAAACAAACTGGACACAAGAGACAGAAGGAAAACGCCACAGCTGAAGGTAGGAGTTGAAATTACTTTCTGCCAACTTTAACCCATTGGTGCCCATGCCACGTCAAAGAGAAACGATGAAAATGCCCCTTTTTGCCTTTGTTTTTTAAAGAAATCATCAAAAAACCAAACTTCAACCATCATAACAAAATTTAGTCCTTGTTCTAGCTTAGAAATGATTTTTTTGTTCATATTCTTCTCCCAAGTGTGGATACAGCTTTTTGTTCCATTCATTTGGGCCTTTCCGCCATTTTCAACATCTTGACCACATTGCATGCTGGGAAATAACAAGAAGTTTAGACAGCGCCCATTCCTTCCCACAATTCTTCCACATATAAACTACAGCCACTCTGACCTACCGCCAAAAATTTGTGCTTGTGGTCATCTTCAGTGCTCACAAATTCCAAAATCTGCAGCCGTAGGTCGAGAAATAATCAATAGTCTAGTCCCAAAGGTACTAAGTGTCAGACTGGCCAAATTCCCAGTTTGTCAAGTAACAAGCCAAATTCGGAACAAAGTACATCACCTTGCTCGATTCTGTGATAAAGTGGACTCTTAGCTTAATGATGCTCATCAGGCAGCCACTAAAGATGAAAATGGCTGTAAACTTAGCAAAAATCGCAAGCAAACCGAACTTGGGCCTATTCTTGTAGCTCCACGGATGAAAAATAGCTACGTCAGAATGACGTTTTCAGAAACCTTGAGCCTCCAGTGCCTTAGGACAACACCACTTTTCCATGGTAGTTTCAAATAAAGAGTCATGAAATGCTATGGATCGTTTATAGGTGGAAAATCACTCCCAAAATGTAAAAACGGCTGGGTGCCAATGGGTTAAATGTTGCTGATTTTGCATAAGTATGGTTAATTTGGAAATGTTAACGTAAAACATTTGTAAAACATGTCCAATTCAACTCAACTCAACATTTTATTTATTTGCTTAACCAACTGGTATGATAATTTGATAGCACATGCAAATATAACAGGGTGCTTATTTAGGCTGGTGGTTAAGATATAGTAGAGTAAGGTCAGGAAAAAAGTTGGCTGCAATGGTAGGATATAGGATGTTGCATGTAACTCAATATGCCGTTATATATTTTTTATATAATATTGATCAAGATAACTGTCTTTTAATAATTTTTAGAAGTTGAATAATTATTTGGTGCATTTTGTTTTCAATCATGTCAAGTGGAAGAAAGGCAGAGAGAAAATGGAAAGGGAGAAAATAAAAAACAAACTGGACGTAAGAGACAGAACGAAAATGCTTCAGCTGAAGGTGGGTTAAGAGTTAAATGTCGTGAATTTTACATCAAGTATGGTTAACCCTGCATCTAATTTGTCCTTAAAATGTCACTACCAGTATTTGATCAAACATGCAGGCCTTGAGAGTACAGGAAACCATTGTCAGACATGAGATTCTTACATTTTTTGCCAAATTCTCCCAACTAGTACCATGAATATAGGGACAACAGTTAGAAGAGTATGCATGTTGATATCAACACTTAAAGGGTTGATCCTTTTTGGAAGTCATATTGTTAAAGCATGCCCAATTCAACACAACTTTTGTTTCCTTAACTAACTTAATGCAATTATCGTAGCACGTGTAAATAGCAGGACGCTAATTTAGGCAGGTGGTAAAAAAATAGTAGGGGTAAGGTTGCGTGTAACTCAATGTCTTAATTTTGTCTGAAATAGAAGAGGGATCAAGATAACTGTCTTTTTTTAGAAATTGAATAATCATTTGGTGCATCGGTCTTTCAAATATGCTTTATCATTTTTTGCAATCTCGGGTATCACGTGCCATAACATTGCTCCAGCTCTAGAAAAGGAACTTAGAGGGTTTTTTTTTGTTTCATGTAGAGTTCACTGTATACAAATTATTCCTACTATGGCAGATGATGAGGTTTTGTAGGAAAGAGTCCCCGAGACATTTTTAATTCAGTGTGTAGAAAATTGCATGCATAACATCAGCTTTAATAAACAAAGAAATTACGGTTACCTTGTACTCTGATTTCCTTTTCATGAGCCAAGCAAAATCTGGGGACAGGATTAGGATGGCATGTTCATCTCTATTTGAAGAGTTTATTAAACGTAAAGCTTTAAGCCATAGGGCAGTTTCAGTTTCGTAAAACCAAAACTAAAATAATAACTCTGTCCAATCACAAAAGGCGCAAACAGCGCAATGAACCAATCAGAATTCGAAGCAAACACATGTAGCCGACACCAAGTGCGGGAAAATGCTTGTAAGACATGGTTGGTTTTGGTTTTGCTTCTCATTGCTCGAGAAAGTGCGAAAATTTTGTTAACCAATCGCAGAGCGTAGTAAAGCACAACCAAAGCAAACGCGGCATTACTTTCGACACTCCAATGAAAACCGCTCTAACAAGTAAACCAGAGACTGGTAAATTTTTTGTAGAGTACGAGGCAGAACTAGGAGCTTTCATCTTGTTATCCCTATAGTTAAGTTTCTAATTTTGAAGGCGATAAAATCTAGACAAGCTTTCCAATTAAAATTTTGGTCTATTATGAGATGCAAACCTGAAAACCTCAACCATTTGTTTGAAAAGAACTGTTTAGAAAAAGAAAATCCTGACCTTTCCGTAAACAATATGGATGGAATCTGAACCTTGGAGGCTGAGTGACATTGTGTGTGATAGAAAGCAGTTACAAAAAGATAGCATGAAAAAAACCAGGCTTGAATGGGAGTCAAGCCCATGACCTTATGATCCTACTGCAGTGTTCTTACCAATTGAGCTATCAATCCAATTCAGAGCAAGTCAACTGTGAGTATGTTTTTCGTCGTCTTTTGCCAGCTCTTCAAGTAGCTAAATTCTGAAGGGGTCTTCAGTCAAAATGAGTCATCCACAGTTCACAGTTTCGTCGGCGTCCCTGTGCGATGATTAAGAGCCAAATATTTCTGCATGTGGCCCAACCAAACTCTGTCATTAAGCATTTTATCGCACAATGAATTTAAAACTGTTTACCTTTCAAATTGCCCTGCAAGAGCAGGGAAGTATATCTTTATAGCAGGGCTATATGGCTTTTTTCAGCCCCTCTCAAGAAAATGCGTATAGCGTATATGCCTTCTCTCCTCACACAGGGATTTTGTAGGTACTTTTTATGGAGAGCACACACATGGCTGTACGGCTCATTTGATAAATAAGATTATTTCATAAATGTACAATTATTCAAAACTTGAAGTATCATCAAAAGTAAACTGATTTATAGTGCCTAAAACAATTGTTTTCTTAGCAGATAGTGTACCTGGAAAGAAAAGGAAGAAAGGATATGTACCTTGGACCGCAGAAGAGAAAGAGGCTATTTTCCAGTATCTTGGGAAGTTTATCAAGGAGAAAAAACGGCTGCCGGGGAAAGCTGATTGCACAAGGTGCATTGAGAAGAGCAAGGGTGTATTGGCCCGAAGAGATTGGAGCGCTGTCAAGTATTGTGTTATGAATATTATTAAGCGAGCTGACTCTCTCAAGGATAAGAATTAAGACATGTGAAGCGCATTATGCAATATATTGGCTTTGATGAAGTGCCTATGAAGTGCAAAATTCTTGACTCGTTTCAGAGATGTTTTGTAATTTATGCAAAGTAGACTGGTTGCATTATTTGGTGAAGCAATACTCAATGTACATGAAACTTAGCAGCAGTGTTGTACTTCAGGAAGGAAGAATAATTATGCATAACATGGTGAAAACACTACCAGTTGCAGACCTCTTTCATACGGTAATGAAACTAACCATTTTTGATCTTCAACATTCATTATTCACTTCCATAGATTAATCTGAAGACAATTTGTGATTCTTACTGTAAAATTTATCTAACTCTTAGAGTCAAATGATAAGTTTTTGCTCAAAACAAAAGACCGCCAAGTGGTTGCCATGGCAACATCATTGTATACGTAATGCGTCTTGGCTCGAAGAGATTGGAGCGCAGTCAAGTATTGTTATGAATATTAATAAGTGAGCTATGACTCAAGGATAAGAATTAAGACACGTTAAGCATGTTATCCAATATATTGGCTTCGATGAAGTGCCTATGAAGTGCAAAATTCTTGACTCGTTTCAGAGATGTTTTGTAGTTTATGCATTATTTGATGAAGCAATACTCAATATACTTGAAACTTAGCAGCAGTGTTGTACTTAAGCAAAGAAGAGTTATGACATAATTTGGTTTCCGAAACACTACCAGTTGCAGACCTCTTTCATACGGTAATGAAACTACTCATTGTTTATCTTGAACATTCATTATCCACTTCCATAGATTAATCTGGAGACAATTTGTGTGATTCTTACCGTACAATTCATCTAACTTTTGGAGACACAAATAATACGTTTTTGCTCAAAACTAAAAGACTTCAGCCAACTGGTTGCCATGTCAACATCATTGTATACTTAGTGCAATACCGGTGTGAATTTTAAAGTACCTTGACTTACTGTTTCTAGTGATATTCTCCATTTTGTGTTTGTCTCTCTCCTAACCACCAAAATGATCAGTTAGCTAATTTACATTAATACAGAATCATGAATATCTCTAAAATGAGACGAAACATCCTTCCTTGTTTTGAAATACCTTAAAGCTAACCCCTAACTGACTATTTATGCTAAATGAAAGTGTCGACAGTCAATTTTCTACTTGAAAGTTTAAGAAAATCTCGGGGTAAAGAAACTCAGATTGTGTTTCTGGTTATTGCTTCAGAGATGGGTTATAAGATAAGTTTCTGGCTTTTCACCACTTCTTTTTTCCCAGTAACACAAACCAATATGGCTGATATTCCTCAGGTGGCAATCTTCCTGCAGTTCACCCACAATTAGTCGTTACCTGTTAGCTTTCCCTGAATTATTATGTGCTGCTTTCTGTTCATCGAAACGAAATTTTGTTTGCAATTTTTAATCACTGTTGGGAATTCTGAATTTTACACCTGTGTTGTACAGTTCGTTGGTATGTTATTTAAAGACAAACTTCCATTTGCAATTTTTTTTTTTTGCGATATCCACTGTGAGCAGTACTTAACACGCCTATGACTTAAGTGCGCGCTAAAATAATACGATGTGGGATGATTTTTTAGAACCTTTCCTGAGGTTTTTGTTCAACGTCTACAACTTGTTTTTTTATGAACACAATTTACAAAGTACATGAAGACGTTATGTTCTCGTGATTAAGGGGTTGTTAACATTACACCACGTGCAAATCTCGACATGTTTTTAATTGTACGTACGACAGAAGTTGGTGTCATTGTGTGAACGGTCGCAAAAAAACTGTTTTGCGACATTCACTTACAATTTTAAGTAGTTGAATGCTTATAGTAGTTAATTCCTTCATTCATTGAAACAGCATTGTTTAATCAGGTTTTCTTAAAGCCTGGTTTTCATTAGCAACGGAGACTGAGCGGAAAGAGAAAGAAATCCTCCATCTCTTCTTCCATTGAGCTTCCTTCCATTTGTGCTTCCGCCTTCAGTTTTTGATTTACACTAGAAAAGGATTGCCCCTTACCCTTCTGCTACAATCTCGTACCCAGATTCTTCGTTCTAATTGACCAGCGGTCGGGAAAAGGGCCGTCTCTTGAAAGTTATACGGAAGTCCGAAAATATCGGGTTGCGGTTGAATTGCGCATGCTTCAAGTTTACCTCTTTTTTTTTTTGTGGCTTGGTGTCGGAGTTCCGTTTTACTTCCGGTCATTTGTGTTGTTTTAAAACCAATGAAAAGGTTAGCCTGACGGATCTTTTAAGAGTTGCTCGTTTGTTCAAACTTGCCCAGTAAGGAACAAAGACTCGAAGTACGAGATTGCTTCTGCTTCGTTAGCTTGTGTAAACCAGACTTTAAAGTTATTGTAGTTCTTCCTTGTGTTATGAAGCCGTTTCAGCCAATATGGTGCTTTTCTCTCATGAAAGACAACCTTAATTTTGAGAAAATTGACATTTTGTCAGTGAGAGAGAGCTTACGCTGTAAGTGTAGTACACCTAAGGTACTGTGCGTGCTACCGGCTGAGGTGTACTCAAGACTAGGCTACTCTAGGTTAGACTTGGACATTTGAACTGAAGTAAAGCCAGTGTTTGATTCAAAACTAATCTTTTATTGTAAAATTAAGGTACATTACTGAGACGGTGAATCGAATTTCAAAGACCAAAGCGAAGTGTTGATACGTCTTTCCTTCTGCGATCAAAGTGCTCCGAGAAAGAAGTTCGTGAATGAACTTTCAACAACTCGATATCAGTCTTCGGCAAAATGCCCTTCCGATGTCCTATTCCTTTTCACTTGAAAAGAATGATCAGGCTGACACCTCTTCATTAGCTGAAAGTAGAGTGCAACGTTTCTCAATTTTCAAGTTGTGAGAGTTAAAAATTCGTATCTAATTCCTCCTTCTTAACAAGACACCGCAGAAGCTTCAAAGAGGCTAAAGATATTGGACATTTTCTCTGCCTACAACAGTGGCACACACTGTACTTTAAGCTAGTTTATCATTATGTTTTTAAGATTGTTAGGGTTGAAGTAAGAGGTAGTTTCGCTTTGAGTCAAGGAATGACAATTGTTAAGTGTCGGTGATTTCTCGTTGGTTTGAGGTCCATCAGTTGAATAAAGGCGTTTATTAAGTCTAACGGCTGTGTTTTACTTTATTGTCATTTCACACAACCAACTAAACCGGCTAAGAGCGTCCAGTTTCGGTTACTAGTATGACGTTATTAGGCGATCCACGCATAAATGAGTTGTAGCAGTGGGATAGAAATGTCATTTGCTCAATCAATCGTTCGCTTTTTGTTTTTGCTCAGTGGCATGCAGGATTAGAATTTGCACCTGAAAACCATCACTTGATCGGAAGCCCAGGACCAAAGCCTGAACAGCATTTACAGGTATGGATGCTTTCATCGCCAACTACACAAAAGTAAACAATGGACTAATACCTATTTCACGGGTTTTGTAAAAGGGATAGACTGGCATGATAGCATCTTACGGGACAAGAATAGGCCTAATTATGCCTAATAAGCTCAGTAACTATTCACTAACTTCTAATTTGCGGTCCGTTCTATATTTTTCCATTTCGTGTTTTAAATATGCCCCATTTTTCCAGTCCTCACACAGTAAACCTTAAGTTCGAGTCCCTACAAATGGCCATTTGTACGTTTTCTTGGAGTCCCCATAATAACAAGTGTGTAGGTCCTCATAGTGCCAGAGTGAGAAATTATTTAATTTTAATGAGTGTTTTTGATGATCAGCAGAAGCACATCAAGATGCCCCCAACAATTTTTCAATCTCCACTTTAGAAGGCATTGTCCTAATAGTGTAGATCTCGAGGTATAGTACCCACAATGAGGCATTTGTAGGTATGTATGTATGTATGTATGTATGTATGTATGTATGTATGTATGTATGTAAGTAAGTATGCAGTAAATAGAAAACGTCAATGTTTATATAATCGCAGATTATAATTGTCACGTTTATTTATTGTAGGTAAAATGTTTGTATCCGTCTAAATGTAGCCTTTCACTGTTCGTTGTGTGTTGAGAACTAATAAAGTGTATAAAAAATAAATTAAAAAAACTACAAAAAATTATCCGTGACCAATTTATGACGAGTGAATCACCACTTCAAATTATATTCTTGGCTACCTTCACGCTTTTAACTGAACGATTCGTTGATGATGGTGGCAGCAAAAGGTTATGTATACATGAATTTGGCCAAATAACGAAGAAGCAAAAAACAGAAGGGTCATATGTTCCACAACTGGAGTCTTTTTGTCATGTATGGTGAAAACCATCTATCGAAGGTCAAGCAGCATCTCAGAATGAAACCACAGACCACAGTTCACTTAAAAAATTAACCGAGTTTTACCGTGCGCTTTAATTCGCAGTCACGTAGTCAAGCCTTTTCCCGTAAACGCTATGGGGAGAAAGTAATACAGTAAAATTGTACAGCAAGAAAAAGAACGGCTGAAGT
The DNA here is from genome assembly GCA_016490735.1 of Pachyseris speciosa. NCBI lineage: Eukaryota > Metazoa > Cnidaria > Anthozoa > Scleractinia > Pachyseridae > Pachyseris > Pachyseris speciosa. The sequence continues at coordinate 468,434 of JAEMWC010000423.1, read as the reverse complement.
AAAGTCACTGTTTATATTCGGGATCTTTCGCATTGAATATAAAACATTGCTACAGTATCTATGATTTCAGTCAAGTTCCATATCTATTAAGTTTTAAACTGCTAGCAGCCCATTCTGGATAGCGGGGAAGAATAAGAAATGTTAGGAGCAAGTGAGCACAATTTGTGCCGCCGGAGATATTCAATCAAATGTAACACACAGAGAGAAATAAACCCTCTAAGCTGGCAAGGATTTTACAACGAGGTACTGTATCAGCAATTCAAATGCAGTTTTGCCATCGTGAGAATACAGCTCAGGCAATTATACAAAGTGAAAATCACGTCATAGTTTCCTTAGAAGTTGCCAAGATAACGCTTTTCTTGAAGTCACATGTCACTGTCGCTGGAACCGCAGTTGGACCACAGCAAAAACATCATTTCGTTAGAAAAAAAATTTTTTTTCGTTTGATGGGCGTTAAAATAAAAGAGAACTCGCGATGATAAGGATTACAACTCCGAAATTGACAATTTGTCAATTTCAGAGTTAAAAACCAAAACCACAAACAAACATAAAATGTATAAAAGACATAACAAAATGAAACAAAAATTAATAGACTGGCCAAATGACTGATAAACTAAATCGTAACTGCCTACAAACCAACTAATAGTAAAGGGGGCGTCCACATATTCCAAATTGCCCCCCCTTAACGTCAACTGGAAGTTAATGGGGGGGGGGGAGGGGTAAGGAGAGCTCTACATAAGAGAGCTCTGCATTTTGAGCAAAAAACAAAATTGTTCATTTCCTTTTTTAAGAACAGAACATAAAAAGATAACTGTAGTTCAGTAGAAAATGATGTTAAAATGAGAACAAATGGGTGTACACTGTGATCTTCTAGTTTGTCACAATAAAGACATTTGTAACTGAAGTTCATACAAAGTCTCCGTCCAGGATTTGAAACGTCAATTACATTTACAACTTTATTCCCTTATAGACTCTTGAATCAGAGACCCGTTATTACCGCTTTTCAAATTTTCAACAACAGGGTCCGACTGGATTTAATATCATAGCCTGTACGTTTGCCACTTTACTTTGCTGTCTTCCCGCACAGAGTGAGTTGTTTTGACATACTCTCTTCACCATAAATAATAGAAACCTGGGGCTAAAAACGAAACTCGGAAGCAGACAATCACCATTATTTTTCTTGCACGTGTGATTGCAAGTATTTGCGACGAGGATGACTGAATCACGATGGGGGCGATTAATACTAACACTGGTTGTTCCACGTAGTATCCTTCGCGCAAACTATCGTATTGAATTTAGTTGTCTCCAGAAAAACATGGGATAGCGAAATTCCAAGTGGACGTTAAGGAGAGGGGGAGGATGGGGTTTCTGACCTTCACGTCCAGTTGACGTTAAGCGGGGCAATTTGGAATATGTCGACGGCCCCTAATAGCAGTGCTGTTAAAACAGTGCGATTTCAAAGTATAGCCTGCGTTGCAGCCGGACTTGCCACGCGAACGCTTGAAAACCTAGATATAGTGTATACCGGGGGTTTGCACTGTCTGCGACGCAGGCTATCAAGATAATGCTATCCCCTTTGATCGCCATGAAGAGCAATAAGACTTGACACAAAACTCAAGTGTAAGACTTGACTCAAAGATCTGGCAAAGCAGTTAAAACAATCGGCTATAGTTCGAGTCTATCAATATGCTGGTTGCTTTGACCACCTTATTGATTTTGATACTTGATTTTGAGAAATATACTTTTGGCTTGTTTACTTGAAGCACATATTGCACGGAGAGTGTGAATCAAAGCAGCCTGCATGTCAGGCGCTAGAAAGGGAAAGGGAAGGGTGTAAACGGGCGCGCGAAAAGAGGAGAGCCCTCTAAAAACTTGCCCTGTTTCGCGCGACAGCCCGCTTTTTCCCTCTTCACTTTATTTCTCTATCTATAGCCTGTCACGCAGGATAGAATCACAGCCACGAGAAATTGGTGAGTGATGCCACACTGCATGCGCGCTTATTACCAGAGGCCACACTGGGCTCGTAGCTGTGTTTAGCTGTCATTTATTTCATCCGTCATACTAGCTATATCCCAGTATATAACTTCAATCCTCAGTACACGTTGACTCCTTCTTCTGGGTTTGTCATTTGAGCAAATCCTGCGGGAACAAATGACTAAGTTAAAAGACACTAGAGACATTCGATAAAAGAAAACAAGAGGCTACAATTAGCCTAAGCTCGGGCTAGCAAAAAACAGTATTGTATCCCTAATTTAGCGCTAAACAAAAGTACCGAGAGAAGCCTGTCTTTCTTACATCGGACGCATTGGGCTAAGCTTGTGTTGGAGTCTATCTCTTTAGGCGCCTATCAACATATATCCCTCTAAAATTAAAAAAAATTGCTTTACAGCTCAACCATTGAGAACAATAATTATAACACTTGTAAAAAATATTTCTTAAAAGAGAAGAAAAAGAGAAACGAAAAATGAAGCCCATTTTAAACCTCGGGCTTTTTACTAGCCCGAGTAACAAGGAACATGTAGCTCCCTTCGTCGGTCTTCTTCCCTTTCCCTCTGCGCACTGCAGACTGTGCGTAAAACCCGAACTGAGTATAAAATGATGTCTGAAGGCTGTGGACTAGGTAGAAAACGCGGACTGAGTACAAAACACCGTGCAAAAGGCGGGTGTGGACAAAACGTGACCTAGGCCATAGTATAGGCCATGGCCAACCCTATAGCCCACCCTATGGCATACCGGTGGTCAATTGTTTTAAAACTCGGTTCAGCATTGCTGGAAACCTGTGTAAACGTTCTCCGTCAATCGTTCATACCTTTGACTCTCTTATACAATACTTTATTTCGAAATACCTAGAATAGATATTAAGAAAAAGGAAAGCCAGAGGTTAACCCTATATTAAGGATCTCCTAGCAATATTTAAAAAATATACATCACTACAGTAATAAATAAAAAAAATACACATCAATGAAAAAACTAGTTATTATAAAAATATATAATAGTCACATAAATATCATTAAAAAAGTATATTCAATAAATATTTATGTGTTTCTTCAATCTTAGCTTAAACTTGTTGACATTTGGACTATCACGACAATTGATTACATTGCTTGGAAGATCGTTCCAAAACTTGATCATCTTAACAAAGAAAGAATATTTATAGCAGTTCAGTTTTGCGAGTTTAGTTTGTATCTTTTATGGATGGTTGGATCTTGTCTTAGTGCTCCTGCACAGTTCAAAATAATCACCGAAGTTTAGACCATTCAGATTGAATACGGTCTTGTAGCACTTCACCAAGAATAGAAATTCCCTCCTTCGTTCTAAAGGTTCCATTTAAGTATTTTACACCTGTCCTCATACGCCATCTCCTGTCGTCTTTGTCCTAGGGCGATTCGCGAAGCTCTTCTTTGCACCTTCTCAATTTCATGGATGTCTTTGGC